>JAQFYC010003679.1:0-19875 GCA_034694165.1 Tomocerus mixtus
ATTATCTACCGGTCCAGAATTTGAACAACACTTTTTGGTTTTGCAGAGATAGTGATTTACCACTCAAAAGTAAAAATTAGAGCAAATGTGATGGATACAATAGAGTGCAAGTTTCTACGTTCGTATACATTACAGTAAATAGTAGACATGAAGACGTAATGAAAGAAGTAAATATGTTTCCACAAGCTGGGAATGTAAAGCAAGAGCGAGTACATTTTGCAAGCCGTTTCGTACGTACGTCAATGCTCTCAATACCTACGCTTACGCTGATGTGAGTGCGATTTACACCGATTTACATAAGCTGGAGCCAAGCTACAGCTATTTAGAATTTTATATGAATATCCTTTCACTCTCGTTCACCACACACATTGATTCACTTTCTTGGTAGGTAGTAGGAGTAGTAGTACTCATAGTCACGACAAGAAACGAAAGAGTGTATTTGATGATCTGCCTAATCCTGTAGTTTACTTGACTGCATTATATCTACACTTAAGTAAATTATCGTCGTAGCTTAACCCATTATCTGTTACAAATGTTTGTATAGTGACATGAAGTCATATTACTGCTTGCACAAAGTTACACCAATTTGACTTGCTTATTTTAAAGGAGAGGTCAACTTGGTCAACAAACAAGTATTTCCATACAATTATAATTGTTTATCAGTAAAACACGTAAGTTTGGGCTGGTCACAGTCACAATGAGAATCATCAAATTCTTCCGGTGTACTCAGATTTTCCACTAACAAGGAAATATTGAAAACCCCTACCTACAAAATACAACGACACTAATAGTGTACCTATAATCTACATAAGTACTAAGTATTACTATCTAGTATAGTACATACTAGTACTAGTACTATTATGTTCATTATACAATAAATAATTAATTTAAAGCTTCATACTACTCTGATGTGAAATAGGCATCATGAATTTTGGATAGTGATGCGTTATTTATGAGAAAGTTTAGGAAGCTATTTCTAAGTAGTCATTTCACTGCACTGACTTAAATAAATAATACAGCTTTCTATTGTATAGGTTCTACCTACTGCACACAGGAAGTCTTTCTTGAGACATGAGCGATTATTCTTGGTGCATATATCAACTTAAATAGCTATGATCTTATGACCCTCATTGGTTTTCATAGTTAAATGTATTATGAAGGTATGATGTCATGAGTCGTGAGCTCTGCATGAGCAATTCCTATGTTCTTTATGGGAGGACATTTATTTTCGTCCAGGCTCACTCGTACTCGGTTAGGTCATTTTGTGGGAACCTGTAGGGTGCCAAACCAATGGGATTAAAGGCTAGATACATAAATATATTTAATAACCGCATATTTATGTACTGCCAAAGCAAAACAAGTGATTTATTTATTTCAGTATTACATATAACAACCTACAAATTTAGGTATCCATAAACCTATGCATCTATTTGGTATTTACGATTACTTATTAGTTGTAATGAAACTGCATGCATGTATTATGTCTGTATGTACAGCATTGCTACACTTAAGTAGTATGTGTGTGTGGGACTGGGACACTATCTGTTTAGTTCATATTCAATCCTCATAGCGTATTTACAAATCATATACGTACAACTATAACATGATCAGTTATTTTCGTGGTATTCTAAATCCTTGTCCATGCACTAGTAAATTATTATTCGTTTCAGTGTCAAAATTAGTTGAGAAAAAGTGCATAGACTAAACCACTTGTTTCACTGATGAGTTCATTACACTAGTACTGATGCTTTTTAAAGAGTATGTGATATACTATACTACCTATATATGTAGTAGAGTAATGCTATTTCAGATCTGCACGTGTAAGTAGGTACCTGTGCATGATGTGTGCAATTTTTTAGCATTAATTGGTTAGTATTAGCTCTGTAGGCTTAGAAATGAGTTATAAAGTTTTGCATCATTTCATTACTGTAGCAAATGATATGCCGATGCGATGGGCCGTTGGACTGATGACGGCCCTTGTGAGTTTGTAGTTGTATTGCTATGTATTCCTGTCCTGTCTGTAATATTGTGTACCTGCTACAATTCATTTGTGCGTACATATATTTATGAAATAAATAGGTAGACTATGCATACATAACTCGTGTATAGGATGGCGTGGCTTTGTTGTGTCCTGGACTGCTCGGACTCGGGCGGATGCTTTAGTTCACTTCACCTCACCTCCATCTCCATCGGCATTATTCCATTTTATTCAGATGGAACGAGGATTTCATTGTTCGGATTTAGTGGTGCAGAAACCTCTATTTAGGTGGGGTTTAATTAATCTACTATGTACAGATACTCTTGCAATGCAAATCCAACTCCAAGGCTTGCCTCACCTCACCTCAGCTTCCTATTTTAGAATCTTGATGAGATACGTTGCGAGATTGAATTGAATTTTGAATTGCATGCTCTCGTGGACTTCCCATTTACAATCTATAGATTTATTTCTAAATAAGCCAGATAGCGACGTAATGTAATGCAAGGCAAGCACACTGAAGTAAAGCTGGTGAAGAGGACAAAAACAAGTTGCAACATCCAAAAAATAAATAAAAGTATACCGACAGTATCTGTAAACTCATTATAAAGTTTACGGCAATGCAATACCATTTCATGTCATGCCAGACCAAAGCCAGAGTGTAGACTTTGGCAAGGCACATGATGCAGCCTCTGCCATTTCATGCCACAGGTGTAGATACATTCTACAGGATAGTCCATAAGCTTTCTTGAGCTGTGGTTCCCATACATACTACTTCCAGAAAAAATTAATAAGCCAAACCAATCGTAGAAATTGCTATGGTTCATTTTAATCTTATAAGTATAGGTTGTGAATGTCAAAGGCCAGATGCAGGATATGGATATTTAATTTTTTCGATGTATCGGGTCAACACTTATTTTAATTTGCAAAAGTTGTAATTGAAGTTCTCCATCAAGGAATTTCCCTATGTCGGATTTTATAACAGTAGTAAGCCCAAAATGTATTTTTTTTCTCTGTGTACACATATAGGGAGCATGAATTTGTCAACTTTGACGATTTTTTTTGTCAAGTTCCCCAAGGTGGAAGGCCGCTACTGAAACGCGTTACAATTCCAATATTTTGGTCAGGAAAATATCTACAGATATTCCTCGTCCATGAATATGAATAATTTTAGCTTCCTAAAAACAAAGTTGGACGAAAATTGCACATACAATTCGCAATAATGCTGTTTGTGATTTAGGAGGAATAACGCTATGGACCACTCTGTATATAAAGAATAGACGGACATTGTTTGTGATTTGAAGTCCACAAGTTCATTCCCATATATTATATCAAAGGAGGATGAAATGAGATTTGAGTTGAGCTGAGGCAACGGCAATGTAGTAACTATTGTAATGTAACCAAATGAATTCATCATGATTACAGTATTATGAATATTTGCTTACAAATAGTCCACAGGTTGTTTGCATTTTGTATCTCTAGGATTCACATCCACGTATCAGGTGCATGCTATAATATGCTTCTATCTGTATATTCTATGTATAAGTATACATATAAAAAGGTACTCAATAGTCGGCTAGTCCACAGTCCTAGTTAAGCACGCAATAAGTGCAATATCTTTATTCATTATTAAATGCTTGGAATTGGGAGCTGTTCTGTTTGTGCCTAATAAGTAGATGCCACATCCCCAAGCTACATTTACAGTATAATGAATTCATGTGTTATTTACTTATTTACTTTTGCATTATTGCATTGTGCGCATTGACGATAATTAGGAAGCGACCCTTACATAGAAGTGAACATGTTGTTTCTACATGGCTATTGTAAGTGATGCCAAATTTTAGCAGACATTAACATAGCGGATAAATGAATATTATAAGTGAGGGCGGATATTGAATTACTTACACTACACTACATACACTAGTTCGGTAAATAGTAAATACATTGTTGCAGCCTCCACCCCAATGTTATCCTTTTATCTTTTCTCTCTTTGTCCCTTCGTTAGCGATACTAGCTTGTTTTTAAACCACATTATATTCTATGGTACAATTATAATTTTTGCTTCTTTGTTAGAATACCTAGTAGGAACTTATAAATACATTTCTACATAAACATGTAACAAACAGATAAATCGCAATACATTTTAATGAGCATCAAGTATTTAGCGGAATTTGGACCACATTATTATATTCTCGCGTTAAAATATTGCACAAAGCTTTACATAAGGTACAGAAGTATTTAATAGTGGAGGTGTAAGTACATTTTATTCAATTACATAGCATTGCACCACACAATACACTTATGGTCAGTATTAAAAGCTTCTCTCACTCCCCAGGTGATATGATGTATATTGATTTATACGTTTTACTGAGAGATAACACAGTTAATATCGGCTCTTCATGAACTAAGCTCTTAAACCCCCCAACATAATATATATGTACAAGCAAACGGATATATTAAGCACTCCATGATATTACTTACTCTATAGTATACTTGTCACATGAATATTCCTGAATTCTGGCTTATATACTTAACTTTATCATGTAGTAATTATACCTAGGTTCACCAGGTTGCTATCTTTAGTGTTACACAGGTACCTTACCTATTTATGTGCAGATATTTGCATTGTACTAAATTACTATATTGATGTTCATTACATTCAGTTATAGGATTCCATTAGTAACCTCCAACCACTTATCATCGTTCACCTTATTTATCATGTCAGTTCAGGTGCCAACACGTTGATTACACATTAATTATGGTAAAGATAGTGAATTACCTCCATATTCCATCCTCCACCATAATCAGTCAATTTATATAAGTACAATAACAATAGTAAACTACTCGTACAAGAGAGCATCACAATATTCAACACCTTTACTTTACTGTAATTGAACTGTATCTGATAATTTTGTTTACCAGTAACAATAATTGTTTCATGAAAAGCATAAAAAGACATGAACATTAGACATAAATATATTCCGACTACTACATGATATTTATTATGATAACTAGAAATTGAAATCCGTTAGAATACACAATTTTAAACCACAAACATTTGCGAATTTAACCACAAGATTATACCCGTTGTACAGGGATTAAGTCCGATTAAGAGAATACATGATTTCCCTGATCCATACCATACCGCACACAATGAAACTGAATACGTTACAAAATAAATTACCTATTTAACTACAAGCAATATGTTTATTACCAGCGAAGCTGGATATGGGTTCGTACAGTCTGTCCGTCCGTCTGTCTGTATACACGATAACGTTTAAAGTATTGGACGGATTTCAACCAAACTTGGCATAAATGTTCATTTATATACAGGACGGATCGCTATGAAAATGGTTCAAATCGGACCACCCCAAGGGGCACAGGGGGTACATCTAATTATACAAATACCTATGTAACTTTTAAACCGTTCAACCTTTTTGAATCGTGTTAACGGATTTCATCGCAAGGATAAATTTTACTTTCTCACAATGCCCCAAGGTCCAAATCGGACTACCCCAAGGGGTACAGGGGGTACATCTTACATTTTTATATATTTTGTAACTTTTAAACGGCTCAACCTTTTGAATTTTGTTAACGGATTTCATCGCAAGGATAAATTTTTCTAAATCACAGTGCCCCAACTTATTGGGGCGCTGCGAGATTTGACCAAAAACGGACTGTATTATATGGGACAATGTGAGATTCGACTAAAAATGTGCCTTCGCTGGTCATTTATAGTGGTTAGTATCCAGTTTATTATGTATTGTATTTTAGTTTGAGTTTTGAAAGATACCTAACTTCTAGTTAGCAGAAAAATTGATTCTTGCTAATTATTACAACAGCATATAAACCAAAATTGTCGTACTACTAATGTCATTAAGTACAGAACCATATTTACCGTGGTTCATATTTGTGCTAAGCATAGTACCAAACCAACTCATTGCTTACATTTGTTAACATTATCAATTTCAGTATATCCTCAGGTGTATAGCGTACACCACCTGTAATGTAGGTAATGTCTTTTCTTATTGTTGTGCATATGAATGTGTTGCTTATGTACTATAACATGAATATGTGTATTATATAAGATAAATGGTAAACCCTTCTAAATTGAGTTTAAGACGAGAGGATATGTTAAACATTGCAAAGTGTATTGTAATGTTTTGGTGTGGCATAGCATAAAGAGTGTCTAATCATTTGTTTGTCTCTGTTATTATGCTATGAGTTGAGTGATAATGTCTGGCGCTAGTCAGTCGTGTGAAATTAGCTATGATTATTTTCCCAAGCTGATACTCACCAGAGATAAAGCGGTCTCTACACGTTAGATTACAGACACAATATCATGTAATGACTTAAAGCTCAATCTCAAGCTAAGCTATAATATTGTGAATAATATTTCTTAGGCTTATATAAGTAAGTTAATACAGTCAAGTGGAGGTTTGTATGTTAAGTATTATGATGTGGATTGAATTAGAAGAATTGGATTGATTTTCATTTTTATTTATGCTTCGCTCTTGAATTGAACAACTGTCCATTAATATTCACATAGAGAGAGGGAGGAACAAATTAATATGCAAATCAAATGAATTCACAATCATAACATAACACACATGAGTTCTCAATGCACTTCATTTCACGGACGTGACTCTCATATTTACATTTCTATATTTAGCATAAGTACTTAAGTATAGGTCACTACAGCGGAGTAGATTTTTCTAACAGAAGCAATTAAGTGCGCAAGGAGTGATTTATTATTATTATTATATGCATACTTAATGTTCTTAAGTAGGTATAAGAAAAGAGAATGTTCTGTTCCCTATAGCATCCTGTAAGTATGTACTTATGCTTTATTTTGCATATATAATTGTTAGTACTAGATAAGACAGGTGTCTTGTCTTGACTTACTTAGCTTCTATATTTATATTGTATACTAACTAGAATTATGATGAGAAATTCTAATTAACACATTAGAGTGTCATGTTATGTTCAGCTGGGAATACATTCAAAGTTTGATATTAGTTTTTCCCATAGCTCCAGCCCAGACCAGTCCAGGACGTTTCCATTGTTTGCATCTTAAAGAATACATCATAATATAATCCCAAAGACAAGATTAGTAGGTTGTCGAAATTCCCTTTGAATGTCCGAATCAATTATGAGCTCCAAGTACATGTAGCATATGAGCAGAAAAGATTTTTACTTTAAGACTTCCTTTGTGCTTGTATTACTACTATCTACATATAATACTATATGATAATGGGATGAGAATGCATATCAATTTAGTATAAACAACTTATAAAGCAAAATATCTTGTAAGAATGCTCCCATAAGAAAATTTCCGACTAATTTTACGTGTTAAGTGAAAATAAATTGTCTGTGACTTGGTTTTGACTTGATTTCACGTTTAAATGATGGAGAGTGCTAGCCTAGGCTTTTGAATCGGCTCATGCAAAGAGTTCGTGTGGACGTTTAAGGCATTAATTTTTTATGAAATTTAGGTACACGTAAGTACTTGTATCATCGTTCACATAACTAGCCTTATAGGTATACAATACTTACTTACTGTATAAGAATGTTAAATTCCATCTGATTTTTACGCTGTAGTGTCACGAACACACTGTTAAGGTTCCAGGGCAGTGTAGCTAATACAATCATTGATAATTTTTCTGAGGAACTAATATCATTACATTACATTGCAATACATATTAGCCCTTTAGAATTGAAATTCGTTTACGGAAATATTTTTCCATGGGTAGGTAATAGAGTTTCGAAGATGCGGTTCTTTAAGATTTAAGTTAAGGGCATACATATGTAGTACCAGCATGTAATGTAATAGTATTATGTAAGAAGAAAAAATCGTATTACACTAAAATCATCGCTTTTAAAAGATATATGGACACAGGGCAGACAGGACAATGATGATACAGCAGAAAGGAATGGAAATGAATTAACAAATGAAAGGGAAGAGCGTGAGAGCGTCTCCCAAGACATGACAAACGTTCCTAATATGCTACATACTATTCCCTTTAGTTATATAATAGTATACTTATTACCATTCCATCTACTTTTGTGAATAGCTTATATTTTTAGAACATCAAATCAGTGTCTTGTCTTAAGCTTGGCTTTACGTTTCTGTTCTCAATATCTAAATCTTCATTGTCGCCTTGTATTTTGTATGCACAATTGAACCAACACCCTTTTCATAGATAAACTTCTTTTACTTACGAAGCTAATGTACTAGACCTATGCTACGAATACAACAGACAGATAGTGTATCAATAAATAAGTATGTAAAAGTATAAGTTATAATAAGTATGTCGTACTTTATATTATTTACCATCAAGTTCGAGAGAAACATATTTAAAAATGTTGTGATTCACATTGTTGCGTAATATAAAGTCAATTGAATGTGGGATTGACCACGACACGACCATAGCAGACTCGACCAGACCACCTGTACACGTATCACAACATCACATAACAAAACATACTCAGAACTGTTGTAGACAATCTGGCTCACTTATCTTTCCCACGATACGATGCATTGTGTGAACAGGACACCTATAAACGCCATGTACCTGCTGTTCTTGTTCTGAATTAATAGATCATAACATTGTGTTTTTGATTTGATTGTTTTCTTGTATGTGGATGCCTCTGTGCAAATTGTATGCATAATTAGTTGGAATAATCATCATAAGTATTTACACTTTGTGACCTGCTCTGGTCTGATCACAATTAACGTGTCTTTTACTTTCATTAACCCATAATGCAAATACATTCATAATTCTTATTGTCAAGCTGAACTGCATACTGCATGATTAACTTTTACTAATTATGCAAGTGCTACATACTAATTACTAATACTATTTACATTGACACCAATACTTATTGGGCGATTATTTGCCATTTTCTGATTAACTTGCGAAAAACATGTAATGAGAAGAAAGGAACATGAATTAAAAAAGCTTTATATAACTTTTATCCTTTGGGAGAGAGAGAGACAGTTTATTTATATCACATCGTTTCATAAGTCATGGAGATCCTGTTTCGTGTATTATTTTTATCTGTGAAGTCTCACTATCTGTATTTATAGCACAAGTAGAGCATCCATTCCCTTCGTTTGGGTTTGGCTTGAGAATATACTTACTAACTTACTTCAGGATTAAATAGTATTATATAAATTACTTAAGTATGTATGTAAATATGTTTCTAGCTAACTAGTTGCTGACATAATAATAAACTTATGATATTAGTCATACAATAGTACATAGGAACAATGAGAGTCTGTGTCTTGTCTTGTTCATTCTACCATAAAGGTCATTCTCACGTCCGCTTTTAGGTTTTACTTACGTACGTCTCATACTGACACTGACGTGACGTACTTATAAGAATCACAAGCTTGTTTCTATTGTGCATGTACAAATAGTTTCAATATTGCAGACAGTATTAAGATTATTAGCAATTTATCATTTATTTTCAATTATTGAGCAGAATTTTACGAGTTGGCTGATTGTTTTTCAACCAATTTAAGATACCGTTTATTTTATAGAATCAAAGACCATACAAGACCTGCCAGGCCAGACTCAAATATATTATAAATTGCAAACTCAGCCAGTGTAATACATTTAAAAAAAATCAGTCTCGCTATTTTCCTTATAAAGACTTCTGTTGACGTAATAAGCAATAAGTATTTATGCACTAATACTATACAAAAGGGTTTAGCTAGTTAATAGAAAACCAAACCACATCACAACAAACCAACCAGCAGACCAAACCGCTATCATAATGTACTTAACAAAAGTCCATTTTCGGTAAGAGTATTATTGTATATCAATAAAAAATGTTTGCGGATTTCTTTATTATTAATTTCAGTCCAGTCAGACTTACCCATCGTGTTATTAAATAGAAAAGAGACAACACAAACGTTTAGGGCAACAGATCTATAAAATATGCGTGGGAACGTGAAGAACCCCGTATTAAGCATTATTTTATCAGCGCATAACTCAATAGTTAGCAGATTTCATTGCGATTTGTAATTGTAATAAGTCATATTATAAATGCCGAGGGGATGTAGTTCCACTGGGCACAGGAAACCCTGTTGCTAAATATTGGCTTCTATTTTTGCGAAATTGAAATTAATTATAGTTAATTTAATTAAATTAATATTTAAGTATGCCGAGAGTATTTTTTGTAGTATAGGTACAATAGTGGAAGCCCTAAAAAAGAAGAATGAAAAAATTGACTTATTTAGCTAATCAATGTTAAATGTATGAATCTTACTTTATTTTGAAGTTCAATATATTTAATTGAAGAAGTAGAAACTTGTCTAGGTTTCCTGTGCTTCACATGTGTTTCCTGTCCGGTGCACCTAGGACGTATATATGTACTATATGCCTACTTAAACAATAATGAAAGTTCTTTACTTATCTGTCTGTCATCATTCATAAGTATGATAGGAGGTCGCAGAATCAGCAAAGTCCATCAAAATAAATAAATTATAATTCTTATCCATCTTACATTCCTATAGGATTGAATATTGAATTGAATTCCTTTCTTGTCGTCTCATCATAATAAAAATTGTTTGTTTAGTTTACGAGTATTAAATGGCTGGCCAAATTCATCGTAGTGTCACGTCCAATCACTTCACATCAGTCCAGTCAAGTCACTCCATTCATTCATGAGATCCCATCGGCTCATAGGATCAGAACTCATCAGATCATAGGATCAGACGACATAAATATTAGCAATGACTCATATATAGTATTTTCCTACTGCAAATGTCCAAATGCCAAATACATTCATGAAATTGCAAGGCAAACAAATGGAAATGTGCATAAAAAACATGGAACAAACCGATCTATGTACACATTTTACACAATAATATTGTTTCTCGATATTCCTATTTAAGTGTCGGATCGGAAGTAGTATGAAATGTAGAAATTATTATATATAATAAAAATAAATTGTCATATGCATTAGTTAGTACATTTACCTAAGTAAGTAAATACACAGACAGCATAATTGTAGCAGACTCATTCGTCGGCTCAAGCTAACAATAAAGGAAAAATTTCGAAGTGACCTGACATGAGATGTTTAGCTCGAAGATTATTGCTTGTTAAGGAATTTGCTAACTTTAATCTTTAAGATGTTAACGTTAATGATTGATACGACAATAAGCCGACATTATTGAAACTATTTTCGCATTAGCAATGAAATAGTAGTACTTGCGTAAGTTACCTCATTCGGAAAGTGAAGCATTCACTCATTCTTAAATGTCGAATGACGGATATGTACATAGAGTTTTAAAAATTATAATAAATGAAAATATTTCTGCTCGCTAACTGCGATAACAATGATACATAGTAATCGTATTATCCCACTATCTATGCAACATTGAAACCAAGAAAATAGGCAGTTTTCTAGATAACAGATTCTTTTTGCTATTCTCATGTAACTTGCTAAAAGTAACCGACATAGTCGAGACGAAGCAGAAACCAGATATTGTACGTTAAGTAATTTTCTGAACAAAATAAAATTAAATATTTAGTGTTTTATATACACTTTGATACACAATTCTGAGTTCATAATTGTGAAAACTCAAAAATTTTTATACTTGTTGTTGTACAGATAAAAAGGAGTATCTTACAGTAGCTACAGCTCCCAAAGAATTTTACTTTTGTAAACCATGTTATGATGGCGAATAAGGCGACAAATACTAATGGTCATAAATAGCTATCATAAGAACAGTTAAATGAAGAAATGTGATAAGTAATTTCATAAATACAAATAGGTATGATGAAGATTTCATACAAAATGTCGAAGTGAGGTTGTCACACTTCAGACGTGCTGCCTGCATGCCTTGTGAATATACTCGCCTTGGGGGATGCACGTTGATGTGATCTCAAAGGAAAAATCCCTCAACTTGGTTTTCACTTTAGCTTTCTGATCTGATCAAGCTGAGAAGAGAATTGAAATAAGTCTGGAGATTACGTAATAAAATTTGACTGCATGTCCAAGGTATATATTTATTTGCATATATTGAAGTATGTCTTTAAGGAAAACGTGCACAACTAACCGTTTATGATAAGTAATAAGGTATTTATACGTAGTAGTAAATGTTGCATTAATCTTACTAGCGTGTACAGTTGAACACATTATATTGCATACAAATAGTTAACATTGAAGTAAATAAAATAGTCTTACAATATATAAAAAATTGACCATGAAGTTATATGAAGTGTTTTTCTAAATGAGATAGCAAACCTGACTATCTTAATAGTTTGACTGATAGTTTAGCACAGTCGGTATAATATATAATAATCTCCATGAGTTTTGACAACTTCTCGTCTCATCTCTCAAATAAAGATGAATTTTACTTCTTTTCCCATAATATGACTAGAACAAGTATTAAGCATAGCATGACAACATTTAACATTCATACTGTACCATCCGTAACTAGTACTTCTTATAATACATTAAAAATAAAGAAACGTGGCTTGTCTTCTATGATGACACATAGCCGCTGAATTGATGGCGGGGGTACTACTTGTTTATCACTGAAATAGTAAATAGTAAAAGTAATAAGGCATAAAAGATAATATGCACACTCAACAAAGCTTTGTGCTTACTGGGATACATTGTCAGAAAATATGCAAACAATGTTTACATGTACATACAAACTGACACATAACTATTGCATAGCTATCTGCTTACGTTAGCTATTTTATAACATTGCATTGTATGTAAGTACATAACATTATATATGTGTAAGAAAGAATCATGAAAGCAACTTTATCTTTATGGTCCATACAACCAAAGTGGTTTATCGTTTAGTTTGGTTCGGATGGTGATGGGATTTGTCTGGAAGTGAATTGTTGGAGTTGGAGTCGAGTGGGAGCTACTTGATCTTCTCGTGTTTTATGTACTAATGTGTAGGAATTCACATGCCAGTGTTATGCCAGTAGTAAATACAATACACTTGCCTCTGTAGTACATAATAATATTATTGTTTATACTTATGTAAAGTATGTGTTGCAGTCGAATCGGACATCAGGAAAGCGATATTTTTTATTATAGTGTAGGCATTCGAAATTCGATTACCTACAGCATAATTAGATGGGTGTATTTCTTAGGGAAGTTTAAGCATACAGCGGCATCTTACTGCGGAATTAAGTAATTCTATAAATTAATTAGGCAGTTACGTGTATAAATGTTAAATTATTAGAGTTCAACTTGTTTTATATTTTTTTGGATCTCGAAATGTTTCTGATAGTAAAACGAAAGAAGGTCTTACAGATTTCCCAAATTTTTGTACGCTTCCAACTAGTAGTTTTGTATTTAACTTTAGTATGACAATTTATGACAATTTTAAACTTGCTTACTAAGTAACTAAACCGCCGTAATTGTCATTTTAGAAGAATAATTTTCGGATTCTGTGATAGCATAAATACAGTACTAGAAAACTGTACAATTTGTCTAACTAGCAACCTATATAAGTATGGGGGGATATTAGATGCAAAATTATGAGGGAATATTACCTAAGTTTCAATACACAACCTGGGAAATTTTATGTGAGCGTGTTTAATGTTTATGTTGCCTGGAGACATCCAATTTGACTACAACATGTATAAAGTACATTGCAAAGATTTACTAAGAACTAAGGATGTAGATGTGATGTAAAGATGTATACTAGAAAGAATTGAAGGAAGTTATATCTAGTGTAGTATTGTAGTGTGTTCATAATATATGTGTACATATATAGGTATGTGTCTGGATCTTGCCGGTCAAGAAAGACAAGAGAGGAAAGAACAGACTGACAGACCACAAAGCAATAATGTAATAATGTAATGTATGTAGGTAATATCAGTTAGAGAAGTAATAAGTAAGTAAGTGAAGTAGTTTGTATGTAGTAGCTCTTTGCTTTAGCATTGGCACTGGATTTCTTGTGTATTGCATATCTGCATGTTGTTAGAATCTGTTGTGTTGTGCGTGGGAAAGTTCCGCCTATTCGCTACGTAGACGAGATGGTTGGCTCAGCCTGTTGACACTCTCCTACTTTTTATCGCATATCATCACCGTGGGAAGACTTCGGCCTTCTCCTGCCTCAACCACTCACTTAGTTTCCTTGCACGCTGCTGTCTTCTCGAGAATTGAATTCTCTTCTCTATATCCAACGTCTCCAGCTCACTTGTCTTCATCTAATGCTAGCAAGTGTTTATACTGCATCCTTTCTTATACTTACATAATAGCGTATACAGATAGTGTCCACATCAGCATAACTCCAAAAAGTACATGCACACATATATACATACAGTCATTTGTACTTTGCGTATACATAACCATAAGACATGACAGGACCAAGACCAAATCGTTTAGTTTAGTGCTTAGAGCGTTTAGCAAGAAATGCTATCTAGAAATGCATACACTTTTTATTCGTGCTGCTACCGATAATGATAAATGCTTTATAATCCTGCTACTAACTTAGCATAGTAAACTTTGCACAATACCTTATAGTAAAAACACCAAGCTTAATATTATAATTATAAATAGTAGGATCGTAGGAAATATCTGTTATCTCTGCCATCTCTGATAAGTTTAACTCTAGTTACATGTAACTGCAATATGTAAGTACTTATGTAACGGCTAACTGTTTGCATTTCCAACAATAATTTAAGCAAATCAAACACATTTTCGCCAAATAATTAAATCTTAATTATATGGAATTTGAGAAGGCTAAGTACACATACACAGTTATGTACTGGGTGTTAACTAATGAACTTAATTAACTTAGGCAGGTGAGGTTCGTACAATCGGAAATATGCAGAGTAGTTGTAAAAATTGTTTTGAAATTGTCAGATATTTAATGACAATTTTCATGTTACTTAATCCTAAAGAAATAAACAATACAATACATTTAATTTACTACGTTTTTGGAAATTCATTTTTTGCTGACTCGACTATTGCAGTTTTGTTTGCAGTTTTGAAAGTTATAATAGTAAAATATATGTAATATTATTACTAGGGGAAAAGATGGCGAAGGAAATATTATGTAATAATTGGTTTTCACAAGTCTTTAGAAGATCAGTCATATTCATGTCTATGTGGTAATAAGTTTGCATGATGGCTTTATCTTCCCACAATGTTTTCGCCTTTCGCAGAATTCTGAATCATCATCGTAATAAGCAAAAGCAATAAGTACAACCGGCTATGTATCTGTTACTATTTACTGGTTTTCTTCCTTTCTAGTTTAGTTGACAGTATAGTACCATCCTATAACCTATTCTGTTTATCTGTAGCAACCTTATGTATATGCCCAGTCCAGTTTAAAGGTTGTTTTTCCACGAATCCACACTTCCAGTGAGAGTTATTCATTTATCTCACAATGGGCAATAGTAAATGTCTTTCTCATTTTGTAAGCTGACAACTTGCAATTTGCAATCTTTACTTACAAAAGTCGGACTCCTATGTATAATGTGCCTATGATGTAAAGTGCATGTATAGGATGGTCGTAAATCAAGTTTCTAGTACTGCTAGATGTAACATGATGAAGGTGAAAGTTTAATTGGCAATACAATAACTTAAAATTCTGCAAACGTAACTTATTGAATATCTTTTGCATTGCGCTTGTTAACTTGCATTGTAAAAAACCATAATTCTAGGAAAAATACAGCTATAAAATGTAAATGGAATAAATCGCTAATATTCAATTTTTAGTGAATACCATTTTCCTTATCATCGCAATGTAATGCAAAAGGAACAATTTCATCTTTTAAAGAATTTGTCTTGTCTTTAATAAATATAATTAGATGAAATCCCTGAATTATTTCTGAGCATATTTTTGCCCAATATCTACAAGTGTGATCGTCAGTAGATAGAGTAGAAACTACGTTATGTCAAATTGATTACTAAGGCAATGTATTTAAATACATGCTTCTACGGACATTCTACATAAGATATGTATATAAACAAAAAAAATCATGATAACATGATATTTTTCCAATTCTCCGCATCTGAAGAGTGCAAGTTTGCTTGTGAAAACTTTATTGGAACAGTATCATCATAATCTATAAACGTTCCTTCTATCGGACACTTTCCATACAGAGTTCGTGTCCAATTTACTTTATACTCCAATAACACCTTACAGGTGTCTTTATATCAATAATTATTTTTTACTAGTAAAATAGTGTTCTCAAGTGCCAAGGAAGCACATTTACAAGATGAATTCAAGTGGGCGGAAGGACAGTGCGAAGAAAAGTGACTTAAAGCTGAAAAAGAAGGAAAAGTTGCAGAATAAAAATGCGGAGAAATATTGTCAGATGATGATGATGAGGGATTTGCGACGAATGGATGATATCCGCAAGGAAGAACTGAGAGCGAATCTTAAGAAGCAATATCCAAATATTCCTCATCCAGATATGGTACCACCAGAAACCTTAAGTCATGAATACGAAGATTTGATGGTGGAAATGGAAAAGAAGCACCACAGTGAAATGGTGCAGACTAAATTTGGAGGACTTCCTCTTGGTTATTCAGGATATCCTCCTGTAAGGCAATTGATTATAGGAAATAGAACAGATTACAGAAATGATTGAAATCCTGTAGGTAATGTTCTGAAATTACTAACTAGGTAACTCCTCCAGAATACAACTATTACGGATTGACACAATGCCAACAAATGAAATCCTACGTGCCGGATTATCCGGATGATCTTCACATGCATCAGATGTGTGTACCGAGGGATAAGAATCTTCGCCAAACTGTGGATAACTATTTGTCTTATCCGATGCCTTCTTACACTCCTCCGATCCACTTTGCCACACCTGTGGATTCCATGGGAAGTATAGCTCCTTCAATTACATCCACACACAGCATGCTCGTTTTCTTCGGGAAAGCTCCACTCACAGCCCCAAAAGAACAGCCGCCGATTGTAAGCACTTCCGATGCAGATGCCTATAATTATCTGGATTACTACAATGTTGATGTTCTATTTGAGTATTTGATAGCTCTAATTCTTAAAAGAAAGCCTGGTAATCAAATCACAACAGAACTTTAGCCTATATGCCTGTTATGGTTTCATTTCCCATTTAAATTTATGACTTCCTTCAGCATTACTTATTTGCTTCAAGTTTCGATTTCATTTATTTATAGCTGATCCTTTCGTCTACATGAGAAAGCTCTTAAAGACTTTGTTGCAGGTAAATATACACTATCTATTGAAATGCAATTATATATTCTGTATATTGGGGAAAGTGTCCTTGTCTTGTACCTTCAATACGAATAATCCTCATATTAGTAATTTACTAAATAATATCTAAACACTGATCGTTTTATTTGCTTCAAATCTGATTCATGTTTCATTCAGGCAAGAAACGACATAAAAATATTCTCAAGATTGCCCAAGATCTTTAAGAAAGCTCAAATTAAGCATCTATTTCAGCTGTATGACAAATTCCGGAAGGGATTTCTGACTACTTATCAATATAAAACTGGTAAGTTAATCAGCTAAAGATTCTTTACGTTGAAAGAAATAAAATATATAATATTGTGTGGCTAGCCATGGAATCTTTGGGTCTCTACCGATACAAACCCGATCCGGAAGGTTTCCGACACAATGAAATTTCGGAAAGCGTTTTTGTGAATGAAGCGTAAGTGCAAATATCTTGTATGTATTCAAAAACTACATTTTTACTTGTAAATAATTTTTTGATTAATCTGATTTTAGCATGGATGCAATGAACTTTCTCATCCGGTCATTTTTGGTACTTCCGCCAGGCAAGAAGAAAGAGGATATTGTCATGGAATATGCATTGGCTTCAAATTTGGACCAAGATATCCTTACAGATGCTGAGAGCATCACCGATATTACTGCATCAACTATGTACATCGCTGAAGAACCGAGTCACCTCAGTTTAGCGGGGGGTACCAATCCCCAAGATATCCATCATCGTCACGAACTGAATGGAAATCCCCCTTTGCACTTTGGTTAAATTATTTCGTCTGCTTAAGAATTTGTACTCAATCACTAGCCCAATTGACAATATTAAGCGTTAAAAGATAGGTAATCATGGATAGATATGGAAATGGATTTAGCTTAGGCATTTGTTATGTCTCCTATTAGCAACACCGAATTATGAATACTAATCTCTCGAACAAAATACTTAAAGGTTCCAGGTAATATAGACGTAAGGAATTATCTCTTACATATTTAACTACACATAATCTTGCCTTCTTGTGGAAACATACTATAGTTTTAGAATTTCTCTTAAAGACAGGCTACATTTAAAAGCATTGTGTAAATCAGCCAGCCAACTTCAGCAAATAATTGCAACACTGCTACTATTTGCTATTGACATTTCATATCGTCACTACACTACACAGTATACTTTCAATATTGCTAATTTCCTTATAGTAGTGTTTACACGTTAACTTATTTAGATCAAAAAATACAAGAATGCAATAAATTAACGGATTAATACATATTATTAATTATAAAGAAAATACAAAACATTGCATATTTTCTAGATGCCTATAGCAAATACAAGTACAAGTCTAAAGTGTACTTGTGATTCTGATTACTTCTCATTTGCTAATTGATTCCATTTTTATTTCAAATCCCGTTATATAGTACTTGTCAATTGCTTGAACAGGTAATCTAATTAAAGAAGCACGGGATGCAACACATAATATTCCTTATATTCTTTATTATTATGATAGGAAGCAGGTACACTATTTAATTTAACTTATGTATATGTGGGGAAATAAATTACGTAAAGAAATGCCCTCTCTTCCTTCCATATAAATATCAGAGTAAACACCAAGCACTATTAACCGAAAGGAAAAGGATTGAATTGAATCCACCTGTTGCTTAAATGGGTTTAAAACGAAAGGGTGCCTCCGTGCCTCTCTTTTCTAAGGTTCCCTTACTAAAGGATCCATTCCACTTGTTCATTGTTAGCTGATTATGAATGAATTGAACCCTCCGTCTAGTCTGCCTGAATTAGATGCGTGGTTGGAGCTGGAGTCAAAGTCATTTCATGTTGTGCATCTGTGTGTGTATCTTGTATGTCGGAAATAGCTACATAAAACCTACGACACAAATGCCTTTCCTTATCGGAATACATATATATTTATACTTTATATCTCTTCCTGTCCAAAGTAATAAAATGTCTCTATAGCTTAGGCTAGGTATGCACTTTATTACTATATCTCTTTCAAAGTACCTTATATGTTTATAAATATGATTTACATATATGCGTTATTGTAGATCCTGATAAAGAACAGAATGAACCATATGCTACGCTTAATGCAATGCTTACCTAAGTTTATTTTTTTGAATCACGCTTTCTTCCTTTTTATATTCATCTAATCCAATATAAGTGCCTGTATGAAATAGAAATCTGTATCTTTAGCTTAAATGGTCATGACATACGTAATTCTTATATGTACTACATATCTATTAAAATTACTATGGTATGTTATTTTTATTCAATTTGCCATCTGTAAAATTTTACTGCATACTTTGTATCAAATCTTCCGGTCCGTACTCCGTCATATGGTAAAGTATTTCTTATAACAGTTGTTCATATTGCCACTACAACTACTGGAATAATAATAACTTTCTTGCGTATACAGCAATTTCAATAAGTTTAATCGTATTTTTGTTGCTTAGCTTTAAGTGAAGCCAAGCCTTGTGCAGCTGTCCTGTCCTGTTCTGCTCTACCTTGTCCTGTCATGTTGTGTTCATAAAGATCCACTATCAAAAGTTATTATGATGATACGGCCCGATAAAATACTAATATTTGTGCTTACGTTCGATTTCCTGTAATCGTAATTCGGTTATTAAGTTAGTGTTAGCTAGTTAAGATTGGATAGAAATATAACCCGAATAGTATAGGATAGTGTCT
>JAQFYC010003680.1:0-19874 GCA_034694165.1 Tomocerus mixtus
AAGTTTGCATATTAGGTATCTCAGTTCTAGGAGTTCACCCAGATATTCATAAGACACGTAGCTCAGAGAAAAGATAAGATTGTTTTAAGTATCATACAAGATTGGTGCTTAAAGCTGGTCCTTCGAAAACAAGAACTTTAGTACAAGTAGGAAAGGCTACGAGAAGAAGGAGCTATTGAAGAGATTGAGTGTTCGCAAGGTTCGCTCAATTACATGTACTATACGAAAGTAGATGTATAACATAAAATAGATAAGCATTCCTAAGTAGATCCAGAATCTAGGCATATGTTGCTGGATTAGTATTGCATTATTAACATTTATTTAACATGTCACTAATCTTTGCCTGTGTAAAAATGTTGCACGTAGTAAATATTTTCTCCGAAGAAAGTTAGTAAAAAGAAAAATGGAAAGTTATGAGCTAAATTATATTTATCAAAAAAGGTTTACTGTAGATAAATGATATAGATGATGCAACGCAAATCAAGGTGGTAGGTGCCTTTGAAAAGGTTACGCTAATGACATTTCTTCAATGTTGTAGTTATACTTTATAACAATACTTCGAGCACTTAAGATAAGTATTTTTCTTCGACTATTAGCTTATCAGGTAGTAGAGATTGTAAATGGTGCTTTGTGTAAGTAAATGTCAAGTGCATTGCATTGTCTACTGCATATCTGCTACAACAATAATGGTAATGGCACCACGTGCGAATGAGTAATTAAAGCAGTGCAGTGTCAGTCTACTTTATTATTGATGCAAACAAATGCTGGTTTACTTCCGTATTGTGTTGACGTTAACTATATGCAAATGAAAAGTTGCAAGACTAGTTAGTAGAATGATCTATTCTAGTTATAGTAATTATTATGTAATTACCCTTGACAATCATTAATTTTTACTTTTGCTAATTACATATTTATGCGTTCACATGGTTTATCTTCACTTCAGTGTAGTAATATTGTGAGAATGGGTTTTGTTAAAGGCGTGTTATGTGCATACATTATAATAATATGTAAACTGCAGATACTGCGTAAATTAACGTGCCAACTGCCAAGTTACCTACATGGTAATTGGTAATTGTAATCATTCATGGTCAAGATATTATGCTGAATAATTGTTGAATTAAGAAGAAAATTATTTTTACAATTTTGTTTTGGTTTCAGTTCTTCCGTCATTGAGTAGTCCTAATACACCAGTCGTAATGCCAACTACAGCACCGGGGCACCACAGAACCAATTCTGCACCACAACCTCCTCCTCCTCCACCACCGGCACCCAATATGTCAACACCATCCTCCGGAGGAGCAGGCGGTGGAGGTGGACCGCCGCCTCCGCCCCCGCCAATGCCGAATGGCCCGTTATCCCGGGGTGGTGATGGAGATGTAGGATCATTAGCCGCTGCATTGGCAAGTGCTCATCTAAGGAAAGCCAATCGCCCTCAACCAGATGCAATAAGCACAACAAGCACATCAAGTAGCAGTAGTAGTGGAAGCACAAGTAGCGGGAGTCTCTACGGTACCCTCAGGGGGAATCGCGGAATAACAAATGGAAATGGCGTAGGAGGAGAAACAGCAACTCCGGTCTCTGGTGGCGGAACTTCGTTAATGGATGAGATGGCTAAAACTCTTGCGAGAAGGAGAGCCATGGTCAAAGAAAACTCTGCTCCTAATGTCAATTCTGCTATTCACAATAATTCAAATAATTCGCATCATAGTCAAGTAAGTAATATAATATATTGCATGCTATTTCAGCCGATTTGCCCTTTTCTGCCCTTTTTGGGCAGAAACATTACCTCACTTCCGTTATGTGTTGACGTTGGCTTGTTTATGATAGTAGGTTATGTATACAAATAGACGCGGCGCAAAAAGAATTGGGTTGCAGTTGGGTGTATTATTGTATTCCAATTCCAACTAGAACGTAACGATATAATATGGAAACCCGATAGATCCAGATATATATATGCGAACATAAAGTATGGTAAACAAGTTAGTCTCCTTGCATAGCATAACACATTTTACTTACCTATGTTTGCCATATACTTCATTTTTATATGAAATCGAACATTTACTAAATACTTCATTCGGGATCAGGAAACTAACCACATTGAATGGAGAGACGAGACGTAGAAACCACCAAAAGAAAGATGAGATTCTATCTTAAAGATTGATATAGTATTGATCGTTTCTCGGATAGTTTATAGCTCAATTGAGGACAGCGTCTTTACTATGTTCGTTTGCTTGGCATGTTTACATTAGAGAAACTCTTCTTTATTACATTACTTACCGCGTAATATGGATACTCCTTTATTTTCCTATCCGACTACTGACTACAGTTACGCCTGCAGTGCCGATATCGGCTTTCTTCAGAAATATAATGGTACCGAAGAACCATTATATTAAGTGGGCGTATCGAATAATTTATTTCGTCTGCTCTACTCAAAACAAAGCAATGCATTTCCACTGTTGCATAGCACTGTCATATAAGTATTTCGATGATAGACAGCATGGTGTTATTGATTGAGAAAAATTGCAAGAATAAGGTAGAATTAGTTTGTTATTGTCCAATTCCATTCTTTGTAGGTTACCCAATCTCCCTTTCTAGCAAAGAATAGTTCATCAAATTCGAATAGCTGTCAAGTTGAAAATCAACAACTTCTTTATCTTTAAATATAGTACAGAGAACAATAGTAGTATGTTAGCGTAAGCAAGTTTTAGCATTGTTTAACAAACAATGTGGGAAAAAATCCTTTGACGTTTTTTGAAATAGATTTTCCAGAATTGATTGAAAATACAGATTTCATCTCCGTTGTGACTGCACAACAATATCAAAAAGATTTTCAATTAGATTGTTTTTGTTTCCCGTATATGTGACGTGTGACAAACCTCATGTCATGTCGTACAAAAATGCTATAAATAACTGTTCAACTTGCATGTTCGCAAGGTACCTTGTGAATAGTATTATGTTGTGATGTGTGTTTAGGTTAGTAAGGAGCGTAACGATTGCTATACAGGAATCATGCTTAAATGTATTATAAAAGCCGATTATCTCGGTAGCACATCGCATCGTAATGGTAAAGTTTCATGAATATAGTCTATATCACTATTGCCAAAGGCCCAAACGCATATATATAACCAACCTTTTGCCAATAATTATTATCGATAGACAATACATTAAGGTTTACGTTTTACTAATCGTTATTGCAATTTAAGGTAGGCGATTAACAAAGTGACACTTTCAATTGTTTTTATGTTAACGCGACACAAGCCCTAACTTAATGATAATACTCGTAGTAAATAGTACTGATCGACCCATTTTAGAATCATATCTGTAATATTCATATAATTCATGGCTAATGGAGATAATAATGGCCATAAAATCATAACTTCTAATAAACAATAATATAAGATAATTTATTGGCTTAGTATGAAAGATAATAATTATTAGCGCTACATGCTTTATAGAATCCCTTAGTGCCTTAGGAAGGCTGTATCTGTAGTATGGTAAGAAAGAATGCATAAAGGAATCAGCCTTTAATGGAAACTATTATTTTTATGCCTATACCTACCTTCCTACGATTCCTACTTGTACTACATGTATATAATCTGGTTTCTAAAAATCACTTGCTCGACTTGGCTACTATCTTTAGACTATGTGTGAAAGTATTGATCTTTAATTCAATTTTCACTGTTTTCTTTCAGGACGAGGAGGAATCCAAGCCATCGATTGTCAAGAAGGAACCTCCTTCATCGCCAAAGATGAATCAAAGGAAGAGGACTGGGTCAGATACGTCTTCTGGGATAGTAGTTAATGGGAATGGAAATGGCTATGACAGTGACTTAGATGCTCTTAAGCAAGATATTCTCAAAGAAGTTCGGAAAGAGCTTTATAAAATTAAAGCGGAAATCATTGATGGTAAGTTTCCTTCTTTAATCGTCGCTTCCTTTACCCTTTTTATTATTTGCGTCCTTTCACTGCTTTTCATTACGCTTTCAAGTTGACTTTACCCAATGTACCTAAAAATGTAACATTCCATATCTATATTGCATTAATACATATTTAAATATATCAGTATTGTTAAAATGTGAACGTGAGAGTAATTTGTATTTCTTTTGTAGCCATAAAGATTGAGCTCAATCGAAGATGAACGTGACAAGATTTGAGTTTAAGTTAAACGAAACGGAGTAAACGTGAAATGGGTGTATGTATTAAGAAATGAAGATCAACGAAGTGTTCAGAGAATAAAGAGAAAATCTAGGAAACAAGAATTAAAAATGCGTAATCAACAAATTATGTCGAGTTCAAATGAATCGAATCAGGCTTCCCAGAAGAAAATTGTTAAACTACTAAAACTAAAACACAGGAATTAGAAATTTCGATAGCGTGCGTTACAATTAATAAGAGGGTAGCGTTTTAGCTCTTATGCTCGCTCTGCCCACACATACCACATACTATACTATATATACTAACTAACCACATTTATGATATGAATCGACTTACAAAAACGTAACGTAAATAATAACATAAGGGTTTTACACTATTAGAACTTAGTTCGTAGGTCAAGTAAAAGTAGTGGGTTGAATTTGAATTAAGCGAAATCTGATGTAGCGTGAAAAAGGGGAAGCATGCATTGCATAGGTGTATAAACGGACACATTCACATCAAACACGTACCAAATGCAACCTGCTATAAATATGGTGAACGATTTGTTATACTTAATAAATTAGTTAGAATAAAATACATAGGATGTAATATGCAATACCTTAAAAATGCCATGCCATTTTATAAACACACAAACAAATACTATATACGTAACGTAACGTACTTCCACAACTTCCTATTGTATCGCTCCTCAATTCAGTTGAGTTCTACCTTTTCCAGGTGAGGTGGCATGTTTGCTCGGTGGATAAATAATAATGCTACACTGTGCATAACATGCAAATGTGAATGTAAACTGGAAATGGTAAAGGCCATGAAAATGGAAGTGAAATTTCACCGCTGCGCTATTGAGTTACGTTAAATGTTGAATCATCTAAATGTAAGCGAATTGAAATGACTGACTTGCATGCAATGTCAAGTAGTTAATGCTTCGTAATGGGATGATAAATCGGTAGTGTGGTAGGGTTGAGCGTTTAGCCCAGCAGTAGAAATAGCAGTAACATTAATGCAGGTAGCAATTTTGCTGTTGCTCGTGTTCTTGTAATGCTTTAAGTTGAATTTTTGACTGGACTGGATCTATTATGTAAACTAATGCTGATGTCTTGATGTATGTTGTACGAAATGAGAAGAAGCATTATTAATTGAACATCTAATTACAAAATCCTTTTTTACTCCGCTGAGGTGGTGATCCATTTATTTGCTATTTAAACTAATAGGTTTTTTTTATTGTATTGTTGCAATTTATTCACTGTAACACTTATACACGAAAGGGAAAGTTGTACGTAAAGGCGAAGAATCCATGTAAATGGCTTTCACTTACTATTTGTGCTTTTCTGTAACAGTCATAATACAATTTAAGTTCAACCTGGTGCAATTAACATGTACTATACTATATTTAGTAATCAATTTCTTTATAGTGTGAATTTATGATAATGAATGATGTCCTTACATACTTAAGTAGCATAATACTTAAACCCACTTCATGAAAAATATTAACGTTTCGTTGTATTTGTATTGTAAATTCTGTTTCCTTATATACTATAAGTAACTTGTCTTATTGTTTATAATTCTTCCATTCATTCTCATGTCAGTATTTTGATAGAGGTAGTGTTTTTTACCTTTGACTTGAATCAAATCCTAAATAATTGTATTAGACGCACTTGCAGTTTACTAGTTGAATTTACCCTAAACGATAGATGATGACTCGCTCTCGCTGCTGGCGAAAGGTGTAACTTTACGACCTCCAAAAGAGTGACAATGTAAAGAATGTGTTAATATTGTATGTACATACTACTAAAATACATTAGTAGATTTTTGGAAACCTTGTTGCAAGTATTATCATCAACTTTACGGCAATCTTGAGTATTGCACGTTCAAATATTATGTAGTAAACAATGCTCTTACTAAGACGCAAACAATACACAGCAGAAGCGTAGGCTGCGATTACCTACTGTTCATTCTAATTGTAGTTAGCATAATAGGTACATAATAATTACTAATACCTTATAGGAGTATGTATAAGCAGCGGAATTAATGCCAAAAATATAAACCTATTATCGTGTACGATATTCATTACATAATATCATTACAATACGAATACGTGCGTAAAGTAAATGTATTCAATGGACTAGATAGAATCTATACAAGTAGCACGTGCGTGTAAACTTGCAATTTATGAAAATAGTGTCATTCATGTAATTATAATTATAATATTATAATACCTATAATTATTATTAATGTCGAGATTTGAGATTATAGACGTAATGTCTCCTAATTTGTATTGTTTTTGTTAGCATTTATATAATACTGAAGCCAAACTGTCATAATTATAACTATGTTCTTGTATTACCACTAGTAAGCATTTGCAATACATTATCTTGTAGAAATGTATTGCGGTGCATAGATTTTTGATAAATGTAGTGAGGTAAGTAGAGTTAAGATATTAGGTTTACCTACAGATGTAGATACTTAATTAGCAGTGAGTGGTTTATATAAGAAATAAGTAGAAGTAATGACAAAAGAGTTTAAGAATGAGCCAATAGAAATAGAATTTAGAAGATACTTAAACTTTGCAGTTTACTCACAAATTAAGTTTATACATGTACAAGTTATTATACGTAGACTTCGATACTTCGATCCATCTTCAGGATAATTTTCCATAATCGTTCGTAGTATACAATATACATATGAGGTTTTGATAATTTATTCTCTTGTGTTTTGTTATCTGTACTTTATGTTGTTTAACGTTTTCATTTTGTATTATAGAAATCAGTTGCTGCAATACAATACATTTATAATATAAAATTTGAAATGGTTTTTATGATGCATGCATGCTTGCAAAGTTCTGTAACTCATCCCAACGTTTTTATTTTATTTTTCATACTTAATACATTTATGTAGATTTTTCATGTTCGTGTGCTAATAGTAAAGTAATAGTGAGTGAAAGTGAGGTAAGTGAAACACGAAAGGAGTTTGATTGATTGAATTCGTATTTGCGAGAATGACGTGCTCTTATCTGTTTGCAATTTGTAATACAAAATATTTATAACAGTATCCGTTTTACATATAATATGTAAACATTCTTCGGAAATACTAATGACTAATGAAGAAAATTCTGTCTAACGAGTTGAAATTCAGCATCTCGACTTTGAAAATGTTAGTACATTAATAAGTCTTACCTAATGTTTTTTAATTATTTATATTTCGGGAGAAAATATTAGTATGTGCAACAAGAGTTGTGTCAGGACATGAGCCTTTAACAATTAAATGGTTCTGCTCTGACGATAATAAAGTTTCCTTTTTGCTCAAAAAAGTGCACAAGTGAAAAGTACGCAATATGCACAGGAGGGAAGGATACGCGGACGGTAAAAAGTTATGATACTTAAGTAGCTGTTTACATTGTTAAAGAAATTTTCAGAATTTGATAATTGGTAGTTAAACAATTTGTATTACGAATTCGATTAAGATATGTAAGCTAGCTCGGATAATAGGGGTCGATCGCAGAAAAGTTTTTCACTTAAAATTTTTAGATATTTCATACTACGCTGACTAAACTTTATCTAAAGTAGGTCAATGCCAAACTTGAACTCAAAGTCAAGTAACAGCAACCAATACCAGTACTAATTGATTTTTCCATGAACTACCAAACACTAACACTAAACTTGAAATCCTTTGAGGAACATACCTACTATTACCTACAAAACACAACAACAATTTAACTTTGCTTCAAAAGCAGACTAAAAGTAAACCAGAATATACGTAACATAACTACCTTCTTGTAATCTATCTGTATTCCTAAGAGCTATACATAAAATACACAACACAAAGCAAGAAGAGTTACTCCCATAACATACCTTGTAGTAACAGTAACTGTTAACAAAATCGTTTGTACCGCAAATTAAAATCGTGGTTTTGCAATTGAGATTTGATAAGATACGTATAGTATAGGGCTCCTTCTTGTACTTAAATGTATAGAGTTAGTTCTAATATTCCAAAAGCGTTGTGCTGGAATGCAAATGCAAGTCAGTGCAGAAGAACACAATTTTCCAAGTTTTTATCTCTATCTCGCTCTGTACTTATTACGTACAGCTAGCTCTGTTCTTTACATAATAATAGAAGGGGTAAGTAGGAAACGTGTTATCACCAGAAACGTTTCTGTGTATTCATCTTTTATACATTTTCATAATTAAGTAGAATTCTTAGGAAGTTTAATTACTATGCAAATGCTATGCAATACTTACAGGCTGCAATCTGAAATGTGGCAAATCTCTACGGAAGCACGGTACATCATCAATCAAAGCGTTTTTCTATCGATCTTACATAATAACTACTTACTAAGTACATAATAACATAAACGTAATAACTAAAAGGTAACCAAATTGAAAAACATTTCCATGAGAAACTTGAAGACTTGAAACCAAAAGAAGTATAGAAAGTAAGGACAGGAGGATCTTTCGACAATGATAAAGATTCTTCGATAATTCTTAATCGTACACGGTACTTATAAAGATTAATACTTGATACATTCTTTACTTACTTTTACTTTAACTTACTAACAAGATCCCATGCCATGTCAGGGGTTACGTCAAGACAAGACAGGTCAGATTTATGAAATACTTAAATAGTACATAGCTGACTCCTTTCTATCTAAGTGTAATTTCTAACGTACGTACTGATTAACTAACTAACCTCAACAATGAGTGAAATGAGACTTGAGGAAAACAAAATCGAACTTGACATTTAAACTACATACGTAAATGAATGAGTGAAAGTAGTGAAAGTGAATGTAAAAGAAGCATGTAACCTGCTTCATAAGAAAAGACTTTATGGTCGAAATAGCATCAATAGGCCAATTTACTTACTTAATTAACATCAAGTATATGCATTAACGTTGGGTGGAATTGGTATTGATTAGTGGTTGGATTGGCTTGGAAAAATTAAAAATTGAACTTTAACACAGCGTCGTGTTTTCTTACCACTTCCGGGGAGTCGTTCCGTAAAATTCGTATTCTTATGGCACGAACTCCGTAATAATTGTATTTCTTATCGCATTATTGTAGCGAATATCAGGTAAACATTTTTTACTTTTGTAAAGTCGACGCACGACTCGCAACCCTTAATGACTAAACTTTCACTCCTCCTTCTTAATAATGAAGACGATCGATGTTAACATAAAATTATTGCCACTCACTCCCTAAATAACAACTTTTACAAGCACTTACCACTTACAGATACACAGTACTTTGTATTGTACTACGAAAATATTACATATTTCTCGCATTTAAATCTGTAAGGGATCTTTGTAAACTTTCATACTCTCTACATAATCTGTATTATGTATAGTGCTATTTATTATGTTACTAGTAATTCGAATTCGAATCTTAAAATGTGCAATTTGTTTAACGATTTTAATAATAAGAAGGGTTAAGTCTTAATGTTATTAATATTGTAGTTTGGTTACTACTAAAAAAGGTGAAAAGCAAACTTTCTTTCATTCATATAAACTTGAAGTGCAATGCAAACGGAATTTGCATAATTGTAATTACTACTAAACTGGTATGGCATCTTATAAATACTATTGAGTCACTGATTTTGAGTGCGTTTCAAAATTCAAATTAATCTTGGATTAATGCACAGCATTAATTACATACCACTACCATATACTATTATACTACCTATAGTAACTATTTGTAAGAATCAAGTTTCTAAACTCCCATGGTGTTTTTAAATACAATCCCTATGATTATGATGCAAGTAAGGACATCATATACCTAGATACTCTGTAAATTAGTCTATACATTACAGTATAGACATTAGATACGAAAACTGTCAAAAAATTAAGTGCGTTTTGTTTTTAATATCTTCTTCATCTGTAATACTTTTAAATGTATGTACTATATATCTGTGTTGCAATTTAGTGGCTGTTTGGTTTTGGGCAATATTATAATATGTATAGCGTAATTAATTTAGTAAATATTTAACATAAATTGCACTGTATGTAGAGTAGGTTGCACAATTCATTGTAATGTATACGATATTGACTTCAAAATTACTGGGGATGTGGTTCAATACTATTCTCTCTCATTTATTATTAAATATTTATCTACAATCTACTTAGTGCTTCTCTGTATCCGTCTCTTAGTCTTACTCTTAAGATATTTTTTAATTTGTCGAGTATAACTTTTACTTTGACTAAATATGACTTGACTGTACCTATATAGTAAGTACATCAGAATTTACTGGTTGTACTGCGTAAGTAGATGCCTATAGACACTCCAACTACTTAAACTTATAAATTATTATAATACCTGTGTGTTATGTAAAAAGAAACTATAATTAAGTACAACGTACAACCTTCTTACTACTCCTACAGATAAATAAATGTATGTACCACATTCAGTCTGGTTTCTGTAAGTAAGTCATTCCGCTTCTGAGCTTTTGGTGTTGATATAGTTGATAGAGTTCCAAAAAATCTCTTGTTGTCGCCTTGCTTCCTTGAATGAATTTGTATTTGTATTGTACGGTAACTGTACATATCTAGCTGAAGTCAGAAGTGAAGGAATATGTTAGCAGTAGCACTGTTCATAAGAAAAATTCAGGTAAAATCCATTTGTATAGATCGAAAAATTAATTACAGGTGTGCTTAGAGGAATAAAATCCTTCAGTGTATTGTATATACGTACTATTGCAATTAAATAGTATATCCATAATCCATAAGAGTATTAAAATGAGTGTTTAAGTCATGTCATGTGAGTGTAGTCTCCTAGCTTTATTTGTACATGTACATACAGTAGCATGTAATTCTTTAAATGTCTGGATCTGAATGTATTTATTTCTGCTTTTAATTTAAATTTACTATACTTAAGGGAAACTACATAAAAGAAGAAGGTGACCAGATTGCTTGGCAGACCTGTACGCATATGTGTAACAAAACGATAATTAATTGCCAATGGAGAAATTGTTAGAGTTAAATAAATAAGGAGACAGTTAATTGCTGGATAGAAAAATCTCAGTATCGAGGATGGGGAAAGTCCGCGTGCGTGGGAGTAAGCTGAAGAGAAAGTGTAAGCGATCATAGTGTGTGTATGAAGTACTCAAATATTTATAACTAAACTGGAGATGAATAAAGACTTCTTCCAATTACTAACAATAAGTAAAACTAATAACGCATTGTAGCAGTTCGGTAGTTTAATTAGATACTTTTACAATTTATTGAAATTAGTACGATAGATACAAATACTTAGTGTAATTAATATTAAATGGTACCGTAACCGTAACTTGATCTACATTCTTTTTAATTGTTAGTTCGTATATGTATGTATATGTATACATCTATCAACTTTACTATAACTATTAAAATAAAAGTAAAAGCTCAAAACTAAAATAAACTGTGCAAACGAAAAACGGTAGCAGTATAGAAATTAGTTAAGAAAGTAAACTATACTAATTATTGTCAAAATAAGTATATAAATAGTATGTATTTAGAGTATTTCTTTCATTTCTGTTTATCTCATTTGCAAATAATGTAATATGGATTTGGCATACATTTATTGGCTTAGGCTACGCAAACAGTGAAATAGAGATAATAAGACGAACAGTGGAAGAAAGAGACTGCATGAAATGAAATGAAAGTAAAAGCGTTACTACATAATACATTATAAATATGTAAACCAATTAAACTTACTACTATGTATTATATAGTACGTACTACATTACTAAATGTTAATACTTATTATAAAAGTAACATTACAAGTAGAGTGTCCTGTTCTGTGCATAATAAAAGTACTAGCTGTCTGTAGACTAACATGTCAATGTCATGTCACTGATTGTAACTGTAAAGAAATGTTTCCTTTGCCATTCTTTAGAATATCGCCGTGTTTTAAAGTGTTCTATTAAAAATCCTACAACTATAAGTGTTCTATGTATTTATAACTGTGTGCTATAAAATTGAATTTTAGCATCCATGTGGCTGGTTTAATTTTTTAGTGTCTTTTTCAAGAATAATATAATCCTAGATTACCTTCTCCTTCCTATATAAACGTAATACTACTTAAATACTTGCTTTTTAAGTGTACATAAATTGAAATTTAAACCGCATAGTCTCAACGTAGTGGCTATTGCTATTATTATTTATATCGGCATAACTAAACTGTGTATCGTATGTATTTCCTAATTTAATTACATAAAACCTTTATGTATTATAATATGATGAACTATTAGTAGTTACTATTACTATTACAATTACTAGTAATGATACAAATACCTGTCATCCTGTTGTAAGTATAAATCGAAGTAAGTTATATTATAAAAATTCTACAAGTGTGAGCATTAAATGCGTTCATGCGTAACTAAACGAAATATTGAATAAATAAAATGCCATTATTACCACAAAGTTGCAAAATTCTTGTTTCTAATGTTTTTAGCGCTTTATTACATACAGGGCATAATACATTTCCGTTCCTAAATGTAGTAAGTAAATAGTAAATGATATGAAGTAGTTACACTTTAAATGAACTAGATGTGCACAATAACAATACAAATAAATAGCTGAATATATAACACAATATGGCAATAAGTTCATGTATACATATATATTAGTATATTACTGAATAAAACAGTTTTGACTTATAGACTAGGGTTCCTAGTTAAGTTAATATCAGATTATAAATAGATAATAGATGTCTTAAGATTTGCATTTACATTCTTATGCATTTACAATTAGTTTACAAGCTAATTTACACAGTTATCATATTTCAACAAAGTCTTTAACGATTATATCCCATATATCTCTCTTACAGGTCCCATCTACCACATCCTGGCAGCTTTTCCCAATGCTTTCCCTTACAGCACACCCTTTCTCTACCTTTAATCCTAACAAGTAAAAAGTTTTCTGAATTCTAAAGGAAGTAGTATGTTTTAGAAGCAAATCAAAATTTTGGCAGAATATAGAAAGCATTAGCTTTGTCTGTTCATCAGAGTCATCGTACACGTAATTAATTAGATTATCATGCATGTATTTAAATAGCAAGTGATGCTCTACGCTTCTGATGATGAATTCCTTACTAATATTATTTTTCCAGTGAACGTCAGCTATTCTCAAAGACTCTGGAGAAAATAAGCGTTTCAAAGATAGTTTTACTAGTTTCCACTTTGGATGGCTAGCCCAACATCTTTTGGGAGGCTCACTGTCTTGCACAATGACTTTGCTTTCAGGGGATGTCATCACTTTCTTAAGAAGCTTTTCATATTTAGCTACATCTTCATCAATTCCAGCTAGTCTTACTCTCTCCCATTTGTAGAATAAGCTGAAGAAGTCTCTATTTGAGAGAAGGCTAACTAAAAGGAATTTCTTTGTTATCGAAGGTGTGAACTGAAGGTTTTTAAATATTGTTACATAAAAATCATGAGCTATTTGTATCGGAAAATCTAAGTCGAACTTATTATAAAAATTAAGGTAACATATATGTAAAAAGCTGCCAAGTGCTACTACATTCATGAACTTAACTACGTAGAAAAAGAAAAATACATACGGAATCTCATTGAGAGTTATGTACTCGTGCAAGTGAAGCATTATTTTAATAGCAGATCCTATAAAATACTCGTCTTCGGCGAAATTTTCTTTTGCTTCGTCACTGGGACTGCCATTGGCGGCCGCAGTGCAGTTAAACATGTTGTTTAAATGGTTATATAGATCAAGTAGAGAGGATTTTGGATTTTCTGTGTAATTAGGAACTTTTCGTTCTAGCAAGGTTGTATTCCCTGAACCAACTGGTGTGATTATCGTAGCAAAACCTTGGAACACGCACAATGCTATACCATTCAAAACACACGTACTGACGAAATGGTGCATAAATTTCAGGTAGTGAACACCCGGGCTGTATAGATTTATCCAGGCATCAATCAATTCGAAACTAAGCCATGGTAAACCGTAAAGTGGATTTTCCAATATCGGGCGAAACCTCCATGAACTCCGGCACCATACGTACGCAATTATCCATTCCGCCAGCAGAAGACTAGGCAGTACGATTAAGAATGCATTCGGATTCCAGAAGATTATAAGGGCGAAGAAGCAAATTCGGATACCTGTGATTCAATGATCGTTATAATTATAAACATCCAATTGTAATTATTGGAAAATGGGAAAATGGGTATAAAATAAGTTATTACCAATTGATGTCAATTGATTACAGAACAGAATAATTATATTGGCACCCCCGAATAGGCTCAGATTCATCTTATGTTTGAAATTAGTTCGGAAACAGTCTTGAAAATGTAAAACTTTTTTGTATTTATTGTAGCTGAGCTGATAATTGGCCGTTAGAGCTGCACCGGAGATAATTGTAAAGAATACAGTCAGAAACCGGTAAACTAGAGATAATATAAACGAAATTGTATTGATCATAATTGGCATACATAAACCATTGTTAGATATGCTTTTTAGGATAAACTTACTATCAAGTCGAGTAGTTAACTTAAGTCTCACGGCAGGGCTAGTTTGAAACATCAGGAAAACTTGCAGCAAAGCTGCCGGAACATTTTTAAAAAATATTTCAATGACATCGTAATGGCAGTCTACCAAATCATTCTTTTTGATGTCCACTACAAATTGAATTTCTTCTCTATAAAAAAGTAATATTAGTTTCAAATTCACATATTCATATAAGGTATGTAAACTAATAGCAATAATTAATAATATTACGAATTAGTTACGCTTACTCGGAAAACGGGAGCCTCTGCTTACGAATTAATAAAATCTTTTTGTTCTTTTTCCTGTTGTCCAGATATGCAGAAAAGTATCTAGACATTAAGAACAGGAATTGATTATTTAATTAGTTTCCTTAAGGTTTAGTAATTAAATTCATAGAATTGCTATTATTAAATTAGCAAACAGCTAGTTCTTACCGTAAGAATTTCATGGTCAAAGTTACATGGGCAAACACTCGAAAGATAGCGAATCGTTTTGATTCACTCCACGCTTTTCCTGATATGGTCACTTTGCTAACAAAAAAGTATCACCATTAATTGTTATTAGACTTTAGTGACATACATAAACCTATTAAAGACAATTAACAATCTATGTATGCTTTTCTTATGATTAAAAATAAAAATGTGATTCTCATCGAAATAATTTGTATAACAGATCCGACCACCGTTACTTACTTCAAAGAGTCAATGAAAGAGATAATGACGCAGGATGCGACATGGAAGCCAATTGTCAGACTAGCAATTAAAATTCGTCTGCAAATAGAAGAAATATATCCATCAGATAAATATTAGACGTACTGACAAAATATCTAGTAGGATAATTTTTGTCTAATCTCAGAAAATACTCTAATGAAAAGAAATAAACAAATTCTTACTCTCTTTTTAGTTCAGGACTATTTCCCTCCCGGATCCAAATAGCATTTAAGGTGTTCATGATGAGAAAGAAATTTTCCAAAATCCATAATACAATAGAAAATATGAACTTGACAAGTGGAAAAGCTATCGGTGCACCCAATTCGTACCAAATATGTTGATACTTATACTCCATATTCGGATTGTATATCTGGAGCTCGTTTCTTCGGTGGCGGTGGCCATGACCATGCAGTGTAGAATTTTCTGAGACTAAAATTAGATACGTAAATTAAAAGCATCTGTATAATTAGCTATCTGTCTTACCAAATAGGCTCTTTCAACATAATTTAGCACATAGTAATTAGTATGTTACTCATAAATGTTAGTTTTGCAGAACACTTCTACTACACTACAAGTTCTTAACTTACCATATTTGGTATGATCTTCATTCGCTTCTTGGCAAGCTTTGTTATTAGCTTTCATCAATGGAAAATCTTCGGAATCGATAGCTATTGAAAACAAAAAGAGATTTTAAATCATGTGAGCAATTTAATATGTATATGTATTTAGAAAATAAGCATTCACGTTTGCTTTAGTGTACTTGTCTTTGAAAGTACCAGAATTAAAACACTTTTTCAATTTCCTAAATTCCTAAAACTCAACACTACGTAATGAGTACAAATACAACTGTGCGAAGAATGAAAATGAAATAGAAACTAAAACTAGTAGTATACTTAAGTTAACTTAAGTATGTGCGTGCTTAGGTAAGTGAGACTTTGAGACTGAGACGGAAACGTTTCCCGACAAAATCATTCCTTACGTTATCATATTTTTATTTATATCTTACAAATACTGTGCCGTGCCAAAAAAATAGCACACGAATGCGGAAATAAGTATCTCAGTTTCTGGGTAGTAATATATAAAGTATTTCCATATCAGTTGTTTTGACTTTTGATAGTCTCTTACTTATCCATAGGGGATCCAAAACATCTCTACTCTATACCATAACTTCAAAGCACAAATGTTATATACTTCGACTACAAATAGTTTAAAGCATTTTTGACCGAAAATTAAGTACTCTAACTAGCGTAAATATGTATACCAATATATTAAGTATAATTATAATTACTTATGACTTACTACTTTGTTTTGCAATAATGTTTGAAAATAAAGCTGCCTGCTGCGCTGTAACTCGTAAAAATCGTAATGCACCGAGGAAATTAAAATTACTTATATCCAAAATACCTACCTGTTAGCACCAAAATTTAACTACCTGTTCCTAAACGAAACCGACAATTATTATGACAAACAAGTAATTTGGAAAGTGCTTATAATGTATGTATAAACTCTATGTAGTTTTACTATTTTAATTGTAATATGATGGATGGATGGACGTTATATACTTAGTATTCTACCTGCGTAGCAAATAGAAAGAACTATTAATACCAAGACTAAATCGTAGTTAATTTCCTCTATTCAATCCATATAAATTGACAATTCAATTCAGCTGTATGAAAGGTTTCCAGTACTTTCAATCGTCAGCTACGTGTAAGCAAGTTTACCACAAGCAGAATGACATATTTGCACTGTTGTAATACAAACAGTCGTTAAAAAAGCTATTAAATTCGTAATGGTATAAAGTATGAAAATATGCAATTAAGTAGGTAGCTTAATTTGATTACAAAAACTCAGTCTACAAAATGTATTACATAGTAAGTAAAGTACCTATGCTATGTATGTAGATCTTTAGACCTACACTGACTGAACGCTAGCTAATACAAAAGTATTGTTAGCGTGCTCCATCCTATACGAATAAGATGATTTTTTTTTAAATCAGCACAACAATTATAGACTTTTAACTTTTAAGCCTCAATCAGTCACCTCACACTCCGTGTTGGTACATAGGTATAATTGACAATTCATAGGATGAGTAATTAATAAAGCTCTTGATCTTGTATTACTTTTTTAAAGAGTCTTGTAAACTAAGTTACACTCTTGCACATGCACACCTATATAAAGCTTACTGTGTAACACTGCCAATCACTTTCATAAAAAATTAGACATACTACATTACAGATACTACATAGTAACTTTGTGAAATACATATTTAAGAAATGTACAGAGTTCGGCTCAATAAAATCATTTTACAATAAATAGTAGCAAAATACTTTACAGTTTACTAACTAAGTACTTAATGACAACAAAATACAGGGCATGATGCTCCATTTATGCATGTATTTATTAGTATTTACTATTTACTCTTTATCTGTTTATCAGTCAGAAATGAACTTAGGATTTACATATCGATATCACACAAAACGTAAATACTTGATACTTTTCTAGCAATTAGTAGTTAGGTACTTTATTTACATATGCTTTCAAGAAAGTTTTTCATACGTACCTGTTGCATCCATATTTCTTGCTTTGTTATTTTTAAAGTAATAGCTGAATGAAATATTGTCTCTATAAATATATTTTTAGCAATGTACACACAATCCACTTATAAGTTGTTGGCGTTCTTACTTAGGGTGACATTTTTCAAAGTCGCTTGCCAAAACGCTGCACTTATTTTTTCACTCTCACCACACAAGCGTAAAGTATACCTCTGAGAATGGTTGTGACTTGTGACCCTGGCACTTAAATACTAGTAGTATTCTTTAGCTTTCGGCTTCTGCCTCTTAAAATTGCCAATTCGAATATATAATTTGATATTAAATACGAGCACCTAAGTAGATTATTTCCAAAAACGTGTTGTTACGTAGTAAATATGAGCACTAGCCAAATATTAATGAACACGTTATTGATTTTATGTATGAGTAATATTTCTGTTCCACAATTACGAAACGTAATGCACAGTTATTGTTGGATATTCCATGCATGTTCAAGGCCCAGGTAGATGTACGGCATAAATTGCTTTCTGAGCTTACTAATGCAATGGCACTATTAACTAATTGTAATCCCTTATGTGTGAGAAATGCGATAGCGATAACGATTATCAAGTAAACGGCTCATTTCAACTAATTATCTATCTACCTACTTATATTTATATCTCTTATCTGTAACTCACTAGCTCACTACAATATAATACTGGAAAATAATGCTCATATATTTCTACCTGTAGATTATATCTGTATAAACTTTATACCATAGTTTAGGTAGACGCTTATAATTACCTACCTGTTTACTAGATAAGATAAGCAGGGATAATTGGTAAAGAAGAGTAAAAAGGGAAAAGATAAATAAATAATTATAAAAATTAGGAAAATTATCACACCAAAAGAGCATGTAAAGTATGTTTGTTGCGAATTGCTAGAAGCACGTGAACAAATAAACTTTTTTATATCTTGTTTATTGTTGACATTAGATTGTTGATGGGTTAATAATTAATTACAAACACACTGCTGACATAGGTTGTATTTGTAAAAATACGTAGCTGTTAACATACATATATTATATGTGCCGATATATACGTAAATAACTATGCAGGCGACGGACAGACAGACACAACAAATCCATAAAGGAGACAAGCTCCTTAATAATTGTTTTAAAAACCGAATTACTAACCCAATTTTTGATGGGGTGCTCGCACTACTGGCATGCTGTATCTTGCTCTCCGATGGCGAAAAATTTTATTAACTCGTTGATTGAGAAGGAACACATCCCTCAATTCTCAGACCAAATCCAAGCTTAGTTGTCATCCTTTTGCACCAAATCTCACAAACACTATGTTTAAAATGCTGGATTTCCGTCTGCCTATAATTTTCCAAAAAATTTAACCTTCAAAACTTTTATTTTAATATTTTTAGTAAAACTCCCTACAGTGCGCAGTGGAGCATATTTTATTAACAATAGCAATAACTATGTATAGTAGGTAGTATGTATCCATCCACAAGTTAACCTATGTACACAATGACGACAAAGTCAGTATGATTCTCCTTGTCTCACTATTGTATGACTATGTGGCTTTGGCGAGTGACTAATGATTGTGACGTGAGTATGCAGTTTGCAGTATAACAATCCAACAAGGCATAATAACCTTCTCTATTAGGGTTAAGCTCCAAAGGTTATGCTTAGTACATATGCCACACAGCTAGGTAAGTTAAGCATACATAAAAAGTGAGATTGGCGAAACATAATTACCTATACAGTTTTTTTGTACTTGCAATTTACAGACAGACGCCTCATTTAAGTATATTGTATGTATGTATACCTAACCTTATAAGTATGTAAAATGTACTAACTCAATATTCTGTGTATCTGGGCTGGTGATGCATTGTCAACTGTAACAGTTATCTTCCTACTTTACGTTACTATTATCCATACGGATGTAGGCGTATGCTGTGTACTACACTATACATAGGTATACAGAAAGTTTATTGTTATCTTTT
>JAQFYC010003681.1:0-19873 GCA_034694165.1 Tomocerus mixtus
TTTGTGTGTAATGGGTTTCTGTTCGATATGGTTACATTATATGTTACGATAGAGTAAATAAAATTATACACCTTTTTTACTAGCTTTAATACACCTTGACTAAATTACATCATCATTATTGACAGGAACACAATAAATACGTAACAGGCACAATAACATCAACATCAACAACATACGCAAAGAACTATTAGTAATAAGTATATACTTGATTTCCCATTTCTGCATAATATTCCTTTATAATTTATGTTTTCTTTTCTCAGTATCAATATCATGGCCAAGATCAGATCAAATCGCCTTACGTTCATACATTATTCAAGTACTTACTTATATTAAATTAAGTAAGGTACATAATATATACTTATACATTCTTGTACAATAATCATGAGAAAAGTAAAGGAAAATAATGCCAAGAGTTAAGTTAACTTAACTCAACTCAAGTTTAACTAATTCATGTACTAAGATGTGATTTATTCATGTTCACGTCAAGTTATCATAATAATTACCTATGTTTACTTTCATGCTTCAATTGTCTCGTTTCTTGGTTAAGTAAGTGTTGTGGTACCTTGCTAATGCTAACTAAAGCCCTAACAATAATCACCATCAACATCAACAAAAGGCAGACAAGGTAGACTCGTAACTAAAAATTTCTTTGTGATTTTAGAGTTGCGCTTTAAAAATAACCACTGTTGACTGTACTGCACTTTATGTACTAGTTATAATGATTTGTATTGTAGATTGTAGAATGTAGAATTCCTCTAAAAAGCGTATGTATTTACATACATACAAATTTCTGCACTACAATTTACAATTACTATTACATTAACTACCGTGAGCAAGCAAGATCAAGCGCCTTGTTATAGTTACACATTAAAGTTAAATACATAAGTATAGCTTTTGTATTTTTATACTTTGCATGTGTGCTTAAATATGTGTACTTTATACCGTAGGTATATATTTATAAGTTACGACTGCACTTTGCAATGCAGTAGTTAAACATGCTGTTACATATAAAGTCTTTCTTATCTTATCAGAGTGCGAACTGCAATAAAGAAAGATAATTCACAATCAGCTCAAGTAGATTATAGTATGTAGGTATATGCATCTACCTGAGAAGTTTGCAGTTTGTCAGATTTGTATGCCTGTACTTCCCATTATCTTGTGATGTGAAGACAGCCGCCAAAGCAAGTTTAAAGTTAATGTTTTGCTAGGTAATTTGCAAGGTGAGATATATCTTTAAAGTTGAAATGAAGTAAAGCAAAGCAAGGTAAGGCAATATTTACAAACATGACATAAGGAAAGGAAATAAGTTAAGAAAAAGCAACAATAGCAGATTACACTATGAAAACGACTAATCAGACCTACTAAACGCTAATCTCTATCTTTAATCCAGTGTGTCCTTCCTGTTTTATATAGTAATCACTGATTGTAGGTTGACTGGCTGAGCAAAAGCCAATTTCAAGCATGAAATCATTTCTTAAACACATTACATAGCAAATAATATAGTACAGAACATGGACAGGGCTTTTTATTAATTTCTTGTTCCTTGGTTTGCTACCTCTTCATTATTACTTACTTCTAAAGCTAAAGCTAAATTCTATCTAAACATTAATCTGTTTGCAAATTACTGACTATAACGTGAGATGATGAACAAGAACAAGGTACATCTTTTCATGTAAATTATTTACTTAGCTATAGCTATACATATAACCTATCTCTAAATGCATCTAAATACTTAAATAAATAAATAGTTAGTGAAGTTATCTAACTCTACTAAAATCTCATGAACAAAAATGTTATTTATTGCAACCGCCCCCTCCCATCCGTCCCCATCCTTTCATTCTTATTCTCATCTTCACATCACAACCTTTTTATTGCATTTTTAAATTGCTTTGTAATAAAAGCCTACACGAATATTATTTTAATTTACGAGATTGCAAATTAAAGTCACCAGATTTGTCAGCTTGAAATTTTGCTTGCAAAAACTAAAGAGATTTTTCAGTTTCTATTTAGCATATAAATAGCTTATAATAATTTCATTAACAATTTTGATTTTGAACATAATAGGTACACAGTAGATGCAGTTCTCAGAAACGTGTGTATATGACTACGGAAATAATTTTTTCAAAATAGTTAATGACAAAATGATACATTTGAGTTTTGTGTCATGTAATTTGCATGAATTCGTTGTAAGGAGACATTTCCTGTATGAGAGGATGAATTATTCTTAAAAATAATAACATGCTTGCTTACCTTGCATATTTAAGTAGGTATTTTATGTTATCTTTCAAGATATCACTTCTCCTCAAAATAAAAATAGTTTAAATGCATCGATTGGATTGGATTTCTTGTTGATAGGATGTGACTTGATGGAAAGTGAGTTGAAGTCATAGTCCATAGTCAGGAGGTAAGTAACACGAACGTGATGTAATTTTAGTATTTGCTATTTACTATTTCCAAGCCTTTGAAATGGAAACTGCAACACAAATGCAAAACAAATGAATTGGTTCACATTGCAGTGAGAAATTCAGATTGTATGGATTGTTTATAGGTTTCTGGTCGTGTCCTATTAAATTCCAAGGTAGAATCTTAAACACAGGTACAAAGCATAAGCATAAGACAAGCCAAAGCCAAGCGTGTAATATCACATCAGCCATAAAACCACAATAGTACATGAATAATACATAGTACCTTGTTAGTTAGTTACTAATAATCCCTACAACATTATCATCCCTCTCCTCTTCCCTATTATTCTGTCGTGTATTGCATTTTTGCATTCCTTGATACCTTGCTCTAGTGAACTGATAATTAAGCGAAGGGACTAAAAAATCTAAAACAATGCTTACATTCAGTTGTACTACTTAAATAATAATAAGTAATAATAATAATATCATATTATTTATGAGCTTAATTTATAGAAGATAAAGATACGAAATATGTCATAGGCATATTTAGTACCACTCGGTACGGTCGCAAATCCCTGTGCCAAAATATTATTTATTTTAGTTCATAAAATTTTGCTACTATTTCTTTATTTTTGATGATTATTTTCGTATTATTGTAACTTAGTATTAGTATGCTAATATTGGTATGCAATTTTTTTTGCAATAATGGCATCTCCAAAAATTTGTGACTTCCTAAAAATTAAAATCATTCTAATATTATGTTAATAGATAATTCCTTTTCAAATGCACTCTAGTATTAAAATCCGCAGCCTAACGGCACTTTTTAAACTTTGTTTTTTTAGTGTTACTAAGTTTAGTGTTCATCAAATACACGGTGAATGGCGAAAGCTAAGTTAATATCCTGTATAATTATAATTGGTTTTATTTTACATGCCAAAAGATAAATTTGCCAGAGCATATACCTAAAGAGCGACTGAGATCTCCGCATTTGTGGTTCACTATTCCTACGACATATAAAATGTACCTACCTGTATGCATATTACATTAAAAGAAACGTATTTACAGACAATTCTCCACAGTACAGTGGTATCATATAAAATAGTCATAATAGTCTTATTATCATAGAACTCAAGACAAAGCAACAAATTTAAACCCTTCGCTGAAAAACGCATAAAACAAAACATAATCACAAAGACAATTACAAGACATTAAGATTTACTACTGCCATGCCATACTTACACTTTCATTACCACTCATTCTTAAGTCACTCTAAATTTCATGATATGACACGACATGATGGAGATGCAGATGGAGGAATGGCTAGCTGGCTGGCACACAGCAGAACGCAAGTCGTTCGCAAGTTTAGCAACGCGTTCCTACTTAATACTGTACATTCCTTGCAGTAATAACATACATATCTAACCGCACCCATTTTCCGGGTCTCATCAATCTTCATTTCGTATCATATCTCATCATGTCACGTCGAGTTTGATGCGTTTTTAGAGGTTGCTGTTGCTTTTATTACTCTCACAATATTTTTATGCACATAAATATGCTACACGTCAACAGACACAGTAACTACAGATAGTCTACATGTTCTACCTTTAATCTTAAAACTCGTAACTTTGTTTAATTGCAATGCATGAAAATACACAACTGTTTTAACAACCGAAGACAATGGCAATTAATATGAATGTATCCCCAACTACTAACTACTAACCCACGAAAAAAAAAAATGAAACACATAAAGAACAAATTAATGTGCCTAAAATAAACCAAGCTGTGTACCTACTTACATACATACACAAACTTTTACATACTTAGTTTTTTTACTACATTTATTTGTATTTTATTGTGTTGCATAAAAGAATTAGTCCAGTCCAGTCCAGTGTCCAGTCCACTAGCAGACATACATTAGCTATCTGTAAAGAGAGAGATAAATTAATTTTTTAACGTCTTGGCTGCGTACTTGCTTGCTTTATACTTTGTGGTAATGATTCTCATTAATTCGAATCCAATCCAATCAAAAGAATTAGGTATGCACATTTTTATATCAAATCAACTATTCATTCCAATCCATGCCATTCCAGTTACGTGTAGTGAATAGCATGAAGATTTTACTATGAACATGTACAACGTGCGTCGTGAAAATTAATTGCGATCCAATTCGATGGCAATTACATAGCAATAGAAAAAAATGACAGCGATTTACACTTGAATTTGATTGGGGATAAACAAGAAGTGTATCGGGACTTGCTTGACTTGACTTGGTAAGATATTGAAATGGTATGTACAGATACCTACATACTAAAAATTTCATTGCCATTCTGTTAGCTAGCTATTGAATCATAATTTTCTCTACTATTTCAGTCTGCACATTATTTACATATAGATCTTGACTTGGTGGTGCGATCACTACATGTACTGTCAGTGAGGGTGTCATGATGTCAGACGAAGATTTGAATTTATGGTCTTCTGTTGTACTATAAGTATAAGTAAACTCATATTATCATCCAATATTCATAATAATACAAAAACATACATCACATTAGAAACACAAGGTAACGTAACGTAATCTAACCTTAATCAACTCAACTCACTTGACCATTAGTAAAGAATACTTTAGCATAGCATGCATATTCTACATAGTTATAGGTTGTAGCTACCTGTGACAAGACACGACATCAAAGATTCTTTTCGACTCCATGCTGCTCCGTCATGTCATCCCTAATGTTGATCACACAGCTAGAAATATTCTTTTAAATTAGTAATGTCCATTGATTTCAATTCAAAACTACTTAATATCACACATTACAATTACAATCGATGCATTACTGCACGTACATACTTACTTACAGTACATAAATGCATTAACTAAATAGATTACATCCAAACGATACCAAATGCCAAACCAAACCACAAACTACAAATCATAATTGAATTTGATAGTTTAGATAAATATCTTGAAGAATTCAATTTTCAATTGGAATTTAGAATTAGATTAGATGGTAAGAATGCCGATTTGATTCGATTGGAGAGGAGCTGCGTGAACTATAAGTGAAACTAATTTGTTGTTCTGATCTTTGTGGTGTGGCTTGGTGTTGGTTGGTATTGGTATTGGTATGGTATGCCAAATGCCATTTGTGCGTATTCTTTTGCATATACTATACAGTACAGTCACACCAGAACCAGACAAATGAATCCCTATACTGAATGAACTGATTATAATCTTTGTAGGTATGTTATTATATAATTTAATCTAAACTGTCTCTGGCCTGGCGTGGTCTGGCCTGGAATATTCTTGCGTTATAAAGACAATGCGTTTGAATGAAACAATAAAAAATTAAAAGTAATTATTTATGCAGACGAAATCAATTCAGGACAGGCAAGACCAAAACCAAGCCAGGGTAGAGACAGTACAGGACAGGACACACAACAATACAATCAATTGAAATAAAAGAAATATCTGTATTATAAATGCTTAATAAAGTTAGTAGCATATCAGATCACATACATACATACATAAGATCACATCACATAATCACATCAGTTCGATTCTAACAAAAACCAGGTCAACTAAATTCATGTGTAGGTATACAAAGACAGGCCAGGCAAGACACAAATTCTGCATTTGTACATAAAGGTGATAGGTTGTTTCGTTTTCGTTATCTATGTGTACCAGAGAGTAACTGCAGTTAGGACCACACCACACCACCCCAAACCTAAGCACATAGGAAAAAATGCATTATATTGCCAATAGTAATTAGTTAGATGTATAGCGAAACTTAACTATGCAAATTTCAGTAAAGATAAGTGGAAATGGAGTTTACTTTATTACAAATACAAACACTGCACATATAATCAGATGGAGCAAAAGCAAAATCAAATTTGAAGCAAAAGGCAAAGGCAAGGCAACAAGAGGCAACCACACGCGACCGTGGTTGCGAGTTATCTTGTGCCTTGTTTTGGTGTGCCATGCAATGCTAGTAGCCAATGTGTTGTTAAAATTCTGCAAATTTAGTTTCCTCTGTTCCACACCTCAAAAGCCAAGTCAAGCTATGCCACACCGTTCGTCATTCAATAGTTTACAGTTTACACTACATACAAGTAGACAATACAGGACAACATAAGATTTTATATGATTGTTTTATAACTCTATGTTATAATAATAAATTAACTAGTCTACCTACTGCAAAGAAGGATTACGCACATGCAAACTGCAATGTAAGCAACTTATAATAATTTAATATCATTATAAGAGCAAACCTTACACACAATCTTTGTACCTTATCGAAATAATTTATCTGGTTTGGTCTCTTTTGTTTTTGCTCTGAATTTAGATGAAGGTGTACGTACGCATCTGTACGTACCTAATAATATTACTATTACATGAAGTCCTACCTTAGAATATTTCCACGTATTTTATATAACATAAGTATTGCACTACATTATACGGTAACGGTAAACAATCAGGACAGGATAACACACAAGACGAAAAATTCATGCTGTCTCATGCAAGTTAAAGTTACTACATAATAGGGCATAGATATATTGCAATATGTATCATTAATTACTACTTTTGCTATCTCGACTGTCTTATTCTTTAGAAAAATTATTCTCTGTGTGTATTTTGCTAAGTTCAGAACACTGTGTTTATTACTTCTTGAGTAGTTATCATTATCACATCAATTCGCTGTAGATATTGTAGTATAATATCACTAAGAGCGAGCGGAGCCGGTTCGGGCGCCCTAATACAATCAGATTGCAAATTGTAAATTGTCACAATTTGCAAACTTAATGTTAAAATGTGCAATTTGATGCAATTTATAATGAATCCAGCTCAGGTGCACATTTAATAGCACACATGCACGCTAAGTTCTTGCAGTCATATTATTATTGACTAATATTAACTACCTAAATCTATGTAAATAATGATTTTGTGTTGTGTTGTGAGAACGCAACGAGAGTGGTGCTATTTATTTCATAAAAATATTGGATTGTGGTGAGTTTAGTATCTTTGACTTCTCCATATAATCATAATTAACTACAGCTCTGAGGTCCAACGTATATAGTGATTGGCTGATTTCGATTTTAATGTTGATTGCTGTAGAATTGCCATTAGTTATGGTTAAATGGTTTTCATTTTCATTTTGTTCTATTTACTATAATACTTTAAATGGTGTCTCTACATACAATCGTTTTCATTTTCTATAAGTATTATGCTTTAAGTAAGTAGCTCAGACCAGGTATAGAATTATTCCACACTTGTCCTAAAAGGAAACGTCAAATTGCAGGTGCTCCCGGCATTTCTTGACTTAATAAGCAAGAATTCGTAATTTTTTAGGTTGAAAAGAGTTAACCTGATTGTGATTGTGATTATTAATTGCCCAAGTAATGTGAGTAAGTAAAAGTAAGTAAATAAATCCTTAATGAACAACTAATAGACATGGCATGACATCCGGCATCCGTTCAAACCTAATTTCTGTTTCAATTCCTGGTGCTTTATAGATAAATGTGTCAATAATTCTGCTAATTTACCGAATAACATTGATTTCCTGAATTTCAATTGCGTGCAAAGGGGAAATGTCAAAAGTTTTCAAAAAGACAAGTTGAATAACAGGCCAGGGCAGGGTGCAGCAAAATTTCTCTTTAAGCATTAAACAAGCAAAGATATGCAATTGTATAATTCTACGTGATTTAGAAAAAGTTGCTTATATTTACTATTGTGTTTATTACTGTCAATAAGCTTTAGCATCAAGAATTCGAAGCATGTGCACTATTTTACAAAACATAAGCCGCTAATAGTATAAAAGTACTTCAGAATGATATATATGGTGACGATGACGAATGGCTGACATGACATGACAAGACAACTTTATTTACCATTAGGATAACCTGATCTGATGAAATATAGTTTAGCTACTATCTGTATAGGTATAGGTACAAATGGGATTATTAATTTCTTAAAGCGGCTCTCTCTGTAAAATGCATCTGTGCATTTAAAATTACATGTTACCTTAACTTGCAATTACAATACATATGTAGTTATTAATTTCAATTTCTTTCATTGCAAGATTAGCTGTTCTAGTTCAGTTGTTCTAATAACTAGCGCTAACGATATTTTATGAGTTATTGTTGTACTTGTTGATAAGGCAATCTTGAATTGTGATCATTATCATTCCAGAGCATCAAACTACGGGTAGAGCAAACTAGGAGTGCAATGTGCAGTTCACTACAGACTACAGAGTACACTATCCTTCCTCTCACGTTTGTGTTTGTGTACATATTTTACGACTGCAATAATTGCAGATTTATAACATTGATTAAATTACAACAAACAATGCAATGTAATGTCTTAAAGGCTAAATCTAAGTAGCATAACTTTACCTACCTTATTTTAGCTACCATTATTTACTAACTAACAATGCCTAGCCTATTACCTACATAGTGTTATATATCCTTTACACCAATTAAATAGTTACGACCCTCTAGTTCAAGTACTTTTCATACATTAATCACCACAAACACAGTATGCTACTTTGTAGAGATACTTTATGGGTTAGTTAGTTCATTTTATAATTGTACTTGAGCTAGCTACCATTATTATTGAGCAACAGAATATTATTATCAATTTTATCAACTGTGAGTATGACAAACATAACTGCATAACAATAAATATAAAATAAGTAGTACCTACCAAATACATAGTAAATAGTAGTGATTATAAATATTCAGTAATACAGAAGGTATGCTTTTTTAAAGCAAAAATATTTACTGATACATTTTGTGACGAGATTTTTGAGAAATGAATATAATTAGTAATTAGGTAATCAATATTTCTTCATCAAATGATCTATGCACCATAGACTGTGATCCATGGTTAATTTTTTAGGCTTATTGGAATTGATCAGCATTCGCTTAGCAATTTTACCATTTTAGAGAACGTTCACTACGGGATCAACGTAGGGAGGGTACAGGAAGATAAATAGGTAGATACCTATTTATTTTCATAAAATACTTCATAAAATATTTTTAATAAGCGCTTTAAAGGGGACCAAGATTTTTCGACAAACGTATCTGCAAAATACTTAATTACAATTAGATTATCTGGAGTAATAATAATTTAGTTCGTCAAAATGCCATTTTTAATGATGGTCAAGTCACACACTTTTTCAACACATGAATGAACTACATTTAACTATATTTGAATACCTAAGTATTTCAAAGATTTAATTTGTCTTGCGATTATTTATTTAGCTCAAGCGAATTTGGTACACAACTTGGTAACAATCTATTAATGCTTCTACGAAACGAAGGTAAAATAAAACAATGTATGCGAATTGTAATAAATGAAAATGAAGTAAAGCCAAGTCAAGCCAAATGAGTCCACAAAATGTGGATCGTTAAATTCATCTATTTCCCTTGTAATTAATAGCATTCAACTCTACTGCACTTAAGTAGGCAACCTACTGTTCATTTAACTATGTACTCTTAAATTACATCTACCTATGGGTGCTCTTAAATTACTTATGAGAAATTATTATATCAATGTTTCTCGTTGTAAGTTAATAATGTGTGATTAGTGTACTTCGCTTTATTATTAATCTAAATAGTAAATAGAAAGACGCAGGGACAAAAACTAGCTTTATGCAATTAGTTCAATGATAGCCGCATATTGCGTAGGTGCATAGCTAAGTATCCGTCATTTAAAAATTCAAATGCTATTTAGAAAAAGGAATTCTTGCGACTTGACTAGAAGGTAAGTAAGCACCATATAGGTACAGCACTTATGTACGAACTACGAACAGAACTCTAACTGACGTGATGTGAGTTGCAATTAAACGATATCAAAATCTAGTCAAGTCATCTTTATTAGCTACACGTAGTATCGTAGGTATTTGTAATGAATGCTTGATTGCTGCTCTAAAGAGCAAGTAATAAAATTATATCGAACCAAGAACCAAGTGAAGCCGATCCAAAGCAAGCCTAGCCAAGGAAACCGACATTAACATTGAAATATCTTATTTTAACTTTCTATCTCAATGGAAATTACTCAATTTGCAAATGAGGAGAGTAATTCCGTATCTAATTACCTCGTAGACGTAAAGTATGATATTAGGTTTACGATTCGTATACAAACTATGTAAATGTACCTTAAGCTTACTATAAACAATATAAAGTTTACCTATTTATATATCCAAGAAAAATATAAGGTGATTTGATAGTATCTTATTGTCCTGGGAAGGTAAACGCTAAATGAGTAAATGTAACATGAATTCTATCTCACTTTAACTAATTTTTACACAAAAAGCTTCCTCCTTAAGAAAAGAAAATCTAAGAATATGTATTGCATAGAATTAAATTGCTTTAGAGCCTAGTAAGGCAAGTAGAAGCGTACCAAGTTAGACCAGACCAGATTACATATAAATTAGTTAGCTAAGCGTAAAGAGCCCAATAGCCCATTTAGTTCTTAGCATGACAAGACAATCTGACAAGTCGACAATTAAACTCTCAATTTCATCACAGAAAATCCATAAACTATTTGAAATGCTTTAAAGCATTTACTTACCTATACAAAAACAACATAGTTAACAGCATAGCAAAATAGAACTTTATGTGCGAGTTGCTTATAAGCTTTGCTTTGCGTGTTTAGCGTTTCATCCTCCTTCCCTATTCTCTACTGACATACCAGTTATTAAATTGTTTCTTGCATCATTCTATACTCTACATGGTACGAATGCCCATTGACCAAATTCTAATACGTAGATATTTAGTGGATTGGATTGGATTGGATTGTTAGATTGTAAGTTTGCAAGTTGCAAGAGTGAAATGGAAATCAAAGCTCATCTCATCTCAATTCAAAATTCAATCGCAACCAATCTCGAGTTACAGACAATAGATTACAATGCAAAACTTATGCTTTATTACTTATCATCACATCAGAACGGATAAGTTAAGTTGATAAGTATGACGTCTATATCTATGGGCTAAGTAGGATAAGTCCTTATAGTAATTATTTACTTTAATGCTAATGCTGCATCTGCATTTTCCTTTCGTGACACAATCACTAAAGTACAACTGTCCTCATACTCATGTCTTGTCAAATTAAGTGAGTTGTCATTTTGTCATAGACATATTAATGTCAAGTAGTCATTTAACTTTTAAGTAAAAGGGAGATACTATTACTTACATACTGAAGTTAAGATTACCTAAGTAAGAAGGTATATACCTACCTTATCCTTACTTCATTGTAAATATAGTTAAAGCTCAAGTATTTATATTTTGAATTATGGCTATAGAGATACTGACTAGTTATCCACTGTCTATCAGTACCTGCCCATAAAAAATATCTAGGTAAGTAGTAAGTATGTAAATGTTGAAATATTCAATTGAATTCGAGACGTTTCTGTCGGTCATTCACTAGTACTGCATGTCACTGTCCTCTGTCCTGACTTGTCACTCAGCAGAGCAAGAGACAATAATTAACATTATTGAAAATACTTAAAATGAAGTAACATACCAGAACCAATAGTAAGTAAGGTTCTTAAGATTGTTTCACTTTTTGAAAACTGCGTGGTCATACTTACAAGAAGTGTGTTTTTGTCCATGCTATTAGTAAGAAGTTGATCTGTTCTGAACCAAAAGGAAAACAGGAACGAAATAATAGATACTGTGATACGTAGGTAGTTGGTAGTTAGATATTTGTGTTAGTGTAATGACACCATGATTATGTAAGCAATAAAAGCTGCATTCAATAGGCAAATTGTGGCTTTACAGATAGTTCTATACAATATCAGGAATTGCCAATAGTTGGTAGCTGGTACAATACACACGACATAGGAATATAAATGACAAAGTTGAAGTAAATGTTACCTACGCACAATTACAATCTATTTTATAATGGAGAAGGCATTCACATAGGAAAAGATAGGACAGGACGTGACTTTTACCAAGAAAATTCATGATGAGCTGTTGAAAAGCCCTGAATTAACTAATCACAATCGCGGAAGCATCAAACTTTAATCTTTTATGTAGGTATGTATTTGTGTTTTGTAAATAATTGTAGTAAATATTATATCCTTACTTCGTATCTTTTTCTAAAAGATGCAGCAAAACATACAGACTTACGTTTTTGAGTAGGTAAGTCTAAGTGCAATGTAACTTTTGCATGCTTTTTGCCCTGTAGTGATACTGTAGTGTTTAACTAATCGTAAGAAAAAATGTAAATAGGTACTATAATATAAGTAAGTAGGTATGTAAGTGATAGTATGATATGAAATGAAATGGCTTTGCCACAGGATGAATGGCAGACATCCCATCAGCTTGTCTTATTGTGTTTCTTATATTGACAATGATGATAGTTTCACTTTCATTCTACATCTCTCCTCATGAATACAATAACAGAACACCTACACCATCGTAAACGCAACGCAACTATTCTAAATTCCAATTGTGTGTGTGCATGTTAGTTACATCCTTAGGCTTTTTGGCGGGGGCAGATGCATTACAACACACAATAGTTAATAGTAAAAATGAATTATGACATGTATGTACACTCGTTTAGTGATTTTGTGTTGTATCTTTTGTTATGGGTATTTCTATGCATATATTACACCTTTTAAATCAACAAAAACTTTAACAGTCTTTTTGAGGACAGTTTTTAATGCGTTTTTGCTTATTGGAAACAATGTCATCAATAAATATTTACAAGAAGTGCAAATCCCATATTTCAAGTACTTTAGTGTGCACGCACTGTACATTAAAATCTCACATGGAAAAGTTATAAGGTAGAACTTGGGGATTTTTCTTAATTTAAATTAGTACATAATTACATCCTCTAAAATTTAAACCCATTTCCTGATCTACATATTTTCCAACCCAGGCGATTTTTATCTGCTCCATTTTCGAAAAATTATTTGCAATATGATGCGGAAATAATCCAAATGGAGCTGATTAAAATTGCCAAACTGAATCAGCAAACTTCCATTATAAATCGATCATAATTTCCAATGATTTTCTAACTAGCACGAAACAAATCGTTAATTCTAAGTGCAAATACAACAAACATCAACTGTATAGGAAATCCTACCGTAAGCTATACAGATATACAGACAATAAGGGAATGATACGCGTGTATCATTCGACTTAAAGGTACATGAATAGTTTTGCACATTAAATAATAATAAGTGTTTTCTCGAGTTGACTTGTGCTCAAGGAAAATAATTCCAAATCGTGCGCTCCCCCTTGTCTTTTCTTGCTCATTGTATTGTATTGCATTTGTATTGTATTTGTGAATAGAGAATTTGTATATGAGATGATGATGAAGCTCTTCTGGTTGATTTAGCATAAGGAAGATTAGTTTTCCTCTTGAGTAAATGCCTACCTTCCTACAATGAAATGCGTCTGCTGACTGCTGTCTAGAGTCTAAAAAGAATGCACAGTGTTTTCATTCAGTTTGCAATTGCAATTCACAATCACACATGTTTCCTCGAAGCGAAAAGAAATCGAACGTAACGCAAACATTAAAAATTGCTTCTCTATGAGCTCGTAACAAAATAAACTGCTGTAACATAACTAAACAAACTAACATCCCATGAGCTATGGAGCTAAATAAATATTTTGCATTATACAGTACAAGTAATGATAATTATATGCATTGTTGTGGAGGAACTTCCCTAATTTTTCTATGTGCATTGTGCATTTACAATTTACTCGCTGTAATGTAAATTTTTAACTTTGTATACATACAACGTTCATATATCTGTACCTAAAGGTAAATTAGGCATTAGTACCCTACCTGTGCAGATTATGTATGTTAAGTAAGTTGAAGTGCCTAAAGCTGACATGACAGGGATTTGATTTGAGTTGACATGCCACAACAATGTAATAAACACTGAAGAAATTTTTCTCCCACTGCTTCTTCATCATAATCATAGCGCAGGTATTTACACAGGTATTTGTTGCTAATCTAAAAGTAAGTTTCTTATGAAACTAAATTATAGGTAATCTTACAGACAGACAGCAGAAGGTGCTTAATATAACGCTCCTTACACAAGTCAAGTCAAATCAGTTTTAGTTGACATTACACAACACTTGACTGAATCATCATTTAATTTAAAATGAAATATATTTCTGTAAAGTATATTCATTTGTATTGTCATTTGGCAATTCCTAGGCTATAAGTTGTATCTTGTATCCTTTCATCTTGCTATAAGGAATCTGAAATCGAACATGATTTTTAGTAGAAGATTATATTTCATTCACACTGTAAAAGTGTGGTGTATTAATGTATAATGAATTGCTTACTACAGGCATTACGCAATGCAATCCATTATTCATAAAAATAAAGTAGGTAAGGTAATAGGATATAGGATACATACAAAGTAATAAATTCTCTTTCTATTTTCTATAGACCAGGACCAGTCAAATTAAGCCATGCCAGGTCAACGTCTACCGTCTACCTTTAACTTAACACAAACTAGGTAGCAATTTAGGTAACACATTTATCTGTACAGGAACATTAGGCAGTAGGTATGTGTGCTATAATCATAATAATATACTACTTACGTACGTGCATAATCTAATGTAATTTGCCTCGAGACACATTCAATTTATTTAGAAGATTTTAGTTTGCATTATGCACTTTGTATATTACAGGTAGGTATAATGATCTATACGTACAATATATTCTGTTGCTTTGTAGCAAGATAATTATGAATAATATGACTCAGGCACATTATGATAATACTTATACAGATATGTACCAACATGGCAGAAAATAACATTCTACCTACGGCTACCGAATATGTTATGCATTCTATATGTATATGTACTGACTACAATAACAATAGTAAGTAAGGAAAGGCCATTATTATTACCATCTTGTTTTATCGTTTGGCATCTTAAGTTAAGAATCAAAATCAAGCCGGGGATGGAGATGGATGGAAAGATGTAATGGGCGATCTTACATACTTAGGTAGTAAGTAGGTATTATTCTGAAGAGTACTATTAGTAACTTACTATTACGGTACCCACGTATAATTTGGAATTAATAGTTAGTTTGTATGCATCTCGTGCGCTTCTAGCACCATTAACATTCGTCAAGGAGGACAGGACATACATACACAACACAAAATAAGTCTTGAACATTGAACGCCTTGTCCTGTCTTGTCCGGTCTTAGTTATTATCTTAGAATCTCTAACTAAGAACAAAATGTAAAAATAGAAAATAGATACTGCATACAAGTACATTACATTTACATACCTACTACCTACACCTATATGGGCTGGTAATAATCTTTACCTTACAAAATAACACCAATTTCAATCAATGTGCTGTATTACATAGTATGTGAGTGTAATAATGTTGTATGTAAGTAATTGAAGCGAGAGTTGGGTTCATTTTGCATTTTTGCATGTAAGTATATTACAATATTCGATATGTCATGTCATGTGTATAGAAAACCAATTGGGAATGAAACATACGTGCAATTAAATCCAACTCAATCATGCTAATTCATTGGAAACTTTCATATCTGACACATTGGCTTGGCTTTGGCTTAGTTAGTCTATCCTTAGTTAGGTTGACGAATTTCCTTTTGCACTGTGCCTTCCCTTTGCATCTCATCTCTGTGAAACATTAAATAAATTGAACTTTCATTGGTGCTTTGCTTAATGCTATAGTATTTAAGTAACTTGTGAATTGTGAATGCATACTATACAATATACAATACTATACCACTTTAGGATTTAACTATTTAGCTATTTAGCGTTCATGAATATGAATATGAATATCATATCCATATCCATGTCCTAGTCCCACTCTTCTCTATACAACATAACAATAAGTAATTGTACATAACAATTTAAATGCAGCCAGAACGAAACCAGCCCCTTTGAAAGTTAGCCAGCAATCCAAGTTAAGTCGAGGGACGAGGCAACATATTTAATATTCACATTCTCTCATTATATTACATAAATACAATGTGAAATTGCATACAGATGCAATTTACGACCGAACTGTAGCATTAATATTTAAATCAATAGCTAAAACTATACATTTACCTAGAATAATTGGTACCGCATTGGTATATTTAGAGTTTAGTTACGTTACAGTTCAGTTCAGGTTGCTATTTAATCTAACCGTACATACTTAAGTGTACGGTACGTGTGTACCTTTTCTATTAGTTATTGACTTCACGGACAATGGGACGAAGCGAAAGCTTGTTAAATAGCTACTGAATTTATAAATGACAAATCAAACCTAATACTAACGTAAATAACGTCTATACAATAGTATAGATAAATGTAGCAATGAAATGGACATTATTATGTTTCTAATTTGGAAAAGTCGTGTGCATGTCTATACAATACATGCAAAGAATACAAGGAACATACTTGAAGAAGACAAAGAACTCTAGAAATGAAAATAAGGCATCAATATCCCATTTACATGTATCATCAATAAATAAATACATACTACAGAGTACTATTTAGCAAGGATAATGTTTAAGATTGCATGTAATGCAATATGTAAAATATATTATGCATGAATTCAATTTAGTATGTAAAGCTTCTTATTTTTGGGTTGTTGATCTGGCCTGGCCAGCCGCTATCGTTATCTCTGACAATAAGATATTTCTGGTAATGTCCTTTTAGTTTAGTTACTTAAAGTCTGATGTGATGCGTTCTTGAGATTTTCTCCTTAGAACAATAGAAGCCTAAAGCCAAACATTTTACTATTCATTTCGCAGTTCGAATAAGGCAATCGAATTCTCAGTCTCAAAGTCTCAAAACATATCAGTTACATTTACATTACAATTTACAATAAATACAAACGTCATATAGACATTAGAATCACATTCTTATTCCAACAGTACGCGTGCACTCAATCAAACTAGGTATCCTTATTGTACGTAATGTATAATGGAAAATTCAAAGTAGACATAGCGTTGCCTTGTACAAAGGCATATGTAGGTAACTAAACTAACTAAGAAACTTTTACCATTTAGCGTTCATTCATTGTCGTTGTATAGAATGACACGACCTGCCCATCCATTCATCATCAATGACCCTTAAATACAAAACCCATAAAATCTTCAATCTTTTGACAGCAATTATTTCATTAAAGTTTCTTGCTACATTCATGCACATCTGTCAATAAATAAGCATTCTTCTTCGTTCGACTTGGACTATCATTATCACGCCTTGTCAGTTGCATTTCACATTAATTTATTCAATTTTCATTGCGAATAGTTGTTCTTAGCTTAGTAGTAAGTAAATGTAAATGTAAGGGTACCTATGACATATTACATACTTATGTACCATTGCATTTAAAATTTAAATACTTACTTGAGAATAGGGATAATGATCATCAAAGATATCGCATAGCAATGATAATAGAAAGATAATGACAATTATGATTTGGGAAACCTTTGCTAAGGAATATTAAACTAAAATCCTTTCAAATAAACACCCACAACAGAAAGACATAAAGACAGGACGAGACGATTGTAGACAATGGACGTAGAATGGGACAGCTCTGAAGGAAATTGTATGCCAAATGTTTGAAGACCAAGACTAGTCAAACCAAGCCGATTCACATGATATGCCCATTAACGTTAACGTTAACACGATTACATCAACATCTTTTACTGCTAACTAACTAACGAGTGTCAATTTTCATCTTGAAAGCAAGCTTTAAATGGCGAATTGCACCCGATTGCCAAAATCTTTAGTTGTTAGTGGATTTGTTTAATGTGCCTACAGACTACAAACGCATAGTTAAAAGCAAGTCAAGTCCACGCCATAAGTCAAGTCATGCAATGCTTTCAGCTTTAACCATTTTTATAGAAGTATAATATAATACATTAATATATTTTAATTTTACCTTTCTTTACATTGCTGATTGCGGCAATAAAAGAATAGTGATTAAATAATTTTTCTGAAATAATAATCATAAATAATTTACTTTTTTATTTTACAGAGATGACAAGAGCGGCGGCTTGCTGTTTAACTTCAAGTACGTCTGCCTCCTCCTCAGCAATTAGCAGTAATGGACGAATAAAGAGGTTAACTACAGTCTTAATTTGTCTTCCCCTTGGACTTATAACATTAATTCTTCTCTGCATTTTCACATCCACTTCAGAATCTGCAGCCCTTTCTTCTCAGCCTTCTTCAGATAGATTTTCACATCCTAGTTTTAATAATCCTATTTTTAACTTCTCTGGAGACTATCCTCCAAATCCATATCCACATCCTAAATCTCCAAAGGTCTTCTTAAAACACAATGGAGAGTCAGGGATGCTCCGCCCACTTTTCAATGAAAATTCTGCTGCACAAAACCAACCAGAGAAACCACAACAGCAACAACATCAGCAAATTAATTATTCTGTAGAAGATGAAAGTACTAATGAAAACCAGAATTTTGAACCCAAGAAGGAATATAGTAAACAAAGTACTGATGACTACCCGTATAGTAGTCGCTCACCAGTTTCTTCATTCGAAAATTTCCGGACTCCCGCTTCGGCAGAAACTTATCGCTCGCCAGCTTCCGGAGAAAATTATCGCTCACCAGCTTCCGGCGAAAATTATCGGTCGTCATATTCGGGGGAAAATTTCAATTCCCGAAACAGTTTTACAGTCCCACCTTCTGCTGCGGCGTCGGACGCTTCAAAATCTAAATCTACACCAGCAGTGCCAAAATTCCAGGAAAAACATTATTTGGAATTCTTAGTTGACCAAACGACTTTCCCCTACGTACCCCAGCCTCAATTACAGCTGCCCTCGCAATACCATTTGGATACCAACTTCAGCCAGCAGCCATCAAGTCCGAAGGCAAAGTTCATTTTCCCTTCAAGTGAAAATAAATACTTTACCAAAAAGGATCAACCAATTGCAGCCGCAGCGGCACCTGCCCCCGCATACATTTACCCATATTCTCTGTATTCCGAAGAAGATCTGGAAAATGTAGCCGATTTTGATGATCATCACAGTAAATATTTTATCAAGACCAAACCAAGAGTAAGCTCTGGGAAATCTATTTCAGATTCCCTATTCAATCCCAACATCAAAAGGGCTATAGCCTCCCCATTCCAATCCCCTCGCCCTTCCAATCATTTTTTGAATCAAGATGATGTCGTAGAGCATTTGCTTCCTTACGCTAAAGAAAAATCGATCCCCTCATCTTCTCTTCAGATTCACTCAGATGAATACGATGATGGGGATTCGAATGCAAATTTTTCAGATAACAATGATGTACCTTTGAGACATCATAAAGACTTCGGTGGTACTCCTAGTCATAGTCAGAGTAATGAAGAAGATGAGCATGAGAACGGAGAGGAGGATGTTGAATTAGATTCTCAAGTAATTCCAGATCCTACTGCCTCTTCTACTACTACAACGACAATCTCAACAACGAGTACTCCCGAGAAAATAGAACCCGAAGCTAAAACATCCGCTGCTCCTCAAAA
>JAQFYC010003682.1:0-19867 GCA_034694165.1 Tomocerus mixtus
ATTATATAAATAAAAACATTGCTTTGGCTTCATGGGCACATAGCCCGCAAGAAGCATATTACTAAATAAAATAAAAAAAAAATTATATGAAATCTTTCTGCTGCTTTTATTTAGTTATGTGCATTTAGTTTATTTCTACATTTAGCTTATATACGTCCATTCAAGTATCATAACCCATAACATTTTAATTATTATCTGTTCATCTAAAGCATGTTTACATTTGGATGTTTCCAGACTCATTCTCTGTAAAATTCTGTTTTCCTGTAGTTTCTCCAGGATATTTCTGTCTGAGATACTCAGACTTTATTTTCCCATACCTCTCTCGCTTTTCATCTTCCTCTTTTTGTTTACGTAACCATCTCCTCTCAGAATTCAGCTTTTTCTTCTCAAAATACTGCATTTGATGTCTAAAGTTTTCATCGTTACTTTTCCAAGAACACGGTGTTCCAATCGTGTTTTTATAACTCAATTCTTCTTCTTGTATAATGCACAACTTTTTTTGATAGGAACAGTTATGATAATAAAATGGGTGATTGTTATTCCAGGTAATATTCGGGTGAACTTTTCCATACTTCAGTTCCAAGTTTCTCAATCGATGCCAATTACTATTTCGATCAACAAGGGGCGGTAGTCCAGGAAGATAAAGATAATTAGAGGACTGACGCTGTCCCATTTCTTAGTTTTCCTGTAAATGTTAATTTGAATGAGAACTTTCTGATACTTTTGATTTAATTTGGTCGTATTAATTTAGCTTAGTAAGTATGTAGTTTAGTTAGCTATGTCGCTGCAAATTATTAAGGAATTCAAAGTGACAAACTTAAATATCGAACAATTTTACGTGCAGTACGTTTATTCCAGAGTGAGTAAAGTAAAAAATCCAAACTGAGAAAATTTATTTTATTTGTGATGATTATTTGAGTTTATACTATTCCATATTTATGCACACAGTGCAGCAATGCAGTGCAGTGTAGTGCAGCAAATGATGCATAAATGGAATAGAACAATTAATATAATAGAACGTAAATATTAATATAATAGAACGTAAATAACAATTCTGTGATAGAGGTAATTTTGTCGAAATATGTACCAAAATCAAACACAGCTTTCTGCATGTTCTTGCTGTGTCAATTTATTTGGTTTTATTGTATGTACACGGTTTCCATACAGGTTGTTGATTAGTTAGCTCCTATCATTTACAGAAACATAGCTTAATAGTATTAAGTTATCTAGGTAAAGTATGCTAATGATATATTTATGTGAACGATACGTCCTAGACAGGTATTAGACTATTCCTACCCGGATTATTCTTATACTAGTATTCCTATTCGTATTATTCCTATCCACGGAATTTATAGCCTGAGTAGTCCTGTCCGTGGAATCATAATGTTGGGTACACAATAACTATTGTATACCCAACAGTAAGATTTCATACATTTTTATCAATATAATGGGTCACTTGTATTATACGTCTCAGCAATATTACGTACTTATACATTATGCATTAAATTATGAAAATAATGAAGATGAATGTTAGTGAAAGGGTAATCTACATATGAATAAAATAAAACAAATTTTCACTATGTTATTTCAGTCATTAAAATTGGGAATAATTGTTATACTCCGGGAATTCCCGGAATAGGAACGAATTTCCGGAATAGGAATATTCCGCTGGTAGGAATTTCCGGAATATAGGAATATTCCGCTGGTAGGAATTTCTGGAATAGGAATATTTCGCTGGTAGGAATTTCTGGAATAGAAATATTCCGCTGGTAGAAATTTCCGGAATAGGAATATTCTGCGGGTAGGAATTTTCGGGATAAGGATATTCGGGTAGAAATATGCCAGGTAGGAATAGTCGGCCAATCGTCCTAGGCACAAGGTATTTCGTGACTTAGCATAAGCTGTGCTTATGACATAATGTGTGTCTAGGTAATGCCTTATCTGTCATTGTCATTATACCTATTTTGGAATTTGTCTAGAATAAGTGAAATTCATTTCAACTTACATAGGTTCATGGGTAGTATAATGAGCAATGAAGATAATACTAATTATCACTAGCTTTATCAACGTATGCCAAATATGGACTAATTCAACTCTTGTTTCAGATTATTCCATGAGCCCATGTATGTTCCATTCTTCAATGTAGTCTTTTACTTACACAACCTACCATGATGTATGTAAGTATGTGTTAAAGTACTGTACAGAGATACCCCTTGTAGTTGTTTTGTGTCCTTTCTCTTTCGCAAATAAAATACTTCCGCCTTACTGTGCTGAAGGTATTGTGAACATTAATTCTGCAGTGCATCTGCGTAAGCCGACAGCTAATTCTTCCTCTACTACTGTAATCCTATGCATCGGTAGCATGTACTACAACGCTATCGGTATGTACCTCAGAACAGGTAAATCCATAATCCATACTAAATCCATGATAATGTCCTGAGAGATCAAGTAACACAAGAATTATGGTTTGGTGTAGTTCGATTTACTGGAGAATAGACTCGTAAGATCATTTTGCTTTAATGATATACTATAAAATTGCAGCGCATACCTTCTTTCTGTCATTATTTCTGGCACTGCCTGAGATTTAGAGATTTGATTCTGTGTAATTTACAATGAAAAACGAAAAATATCGGGTTATTCAGTATCCCTCTGTATTATTCGTACTTCTATGCAGGTATTAGTATTTCCCTCGAACCTCATTGTTGTTTGTGAATGCTTACGAAAATATTGTGCTAATGAATTTGGGAAGCCAAGCAGTTGTGTAATGAAAGTGGAAAAAAATTACGCAACGTAAACAAAAATTGAATAACAAGTATTTATATAGGTACATACTATATTTACAGATATATCGTCTTTTCCTAAACACAGGCATCATCCACTTTTTCTATTCAAGTACAGTGAATCGAGTAAAAATGGAATGATTAAGCTTTCTCCTTTTATACATACATAGAACCCCAATCTAAAACTTTCATCTCAAGCCAATATTTTCTTGATATATTGAACTGTAACCAAAATGGTTCGTTAGAACAAAGCTGATACACGATTTCAAGTATTTAATATTGCTAAAACACAAGTTGTAAGCAATTATACTGCTAATTGTTATATTTGTTTAACCAGTAAATGCTTTACTAAATAAACAGCATCTCAAAGTAAATTCTAATTTAGTTTTAGGATCCATTTATTGTACGAAACATTTCAATAGACTTGAGAAAGTCGAATTCTCTCCATTATATACTCCATTGCAACAACGGGTTCCATTTCATTATAATTAACCCGAGCTTTCCCTGATGCCAACCGCTTTTCTTCAGACTCCGTTTTCTTTACTTCCAAGGGTGCCACAATAGTGTCACAATTCGGGCCAAGGAAATAAGCAATTGAATAACGAGTAGCTCGTTTCAATTCTTCGTTATCGGGAACCAAAACACGATGTCTCTGTGTAAATTATATGGAAAGGGGTATTTCAAAGGTGCACCAAGGTATTTAAAATTATTAACATCTCATTTTGATTTACCGTAGCAGGAAACACGCCTCCACTCCAAAATTCTAACAAATCTCCAGTGTTTACTAGAATCGTGTCAGGAATCGGAGTTGCAGGAACCCATTTACCGTCCACGGTTTGCACCTGATTTGGAAAATTAAATATCAGCAATCATCAGGATTATTTTGTCCTACTCCGTAGGAACCCTATTTAGGTTGCGCTGCAATTAGAATTTATCTGAATCAATTATAGTAATTGAAATTATTAATGGGCCAATTTTAAAGTTTGTGGTGCCAAAAGCTTTGATTGGTATTCACATATTATTATCCCACACTATTCAACAATAGTGGAAAAACCCATCTGCATCAGCTTAAAAATCTGCGATATTTTTTGCAGTACTTGCCATTCATAGTTTCCATTATTGCAGGGTCATTGTATGGGCGATTGTTCTTTGAAACAGAATTTTTAATACCTACTTACCTAAAAGGTTTATTGTGCCATAAAAGTAAATTATTTACCTCAAGCCCTCCCACCATATCTTGGAAGAGAAAAGTCAACATCCCATAATCCGAGTGCTCTCCAAGTTTTACAGTTCCAGGAGGGGCATCCACATCTCCTGGAATAGGTGGGTAATATAGAGCTTTCATGTTCCCAGCACGCGGTAATGAAAGATCGTCCCAGTGAGTTGTGCGACTCAGAAAGAACTCAGTATCCTCAAGTTGCAAAGAAATGGCCCATAAAACTAGAATACTTTTTGCGAGATGTTTACACTGTTTTCGCAAATCGTCAAATAGGGATTTAAAATCCGGGAGTTCAGAATCTGGATAGGTTCCAATTTCTTCCATAAAATCAAATGTTTCCCTTAATTCGTGTTGAGAGCTTGGATGCAGGCTAAATACAATGTGGATACAATTAAATTCCGAATATTCTACACATTATATTGTATTCTGGTTGCAATTAGCTATTATTAAGTTAATTAAGTAATTGTCTCACTGTTCTTGATCCGCTGGCTGTGTATAGCCATGATAATGATTCAAATCTGTGTCCGATAATCCCTTTTTGTATTTTAGCTTCACTTCCAGTGGTAGATCATAAAATTTCTTAGTTTCAGCAAATACCTTCTCTATCTGAAAATGAATCACCGTGTCTAAAAATGCTATTTGTAACATATTTACATAACATACGTAACATATATACTTTCATAATGCATTTGTATGTACAGCCACAAAATTGTGAAACATTTCTCCAGAAATAAGTAACAAAAAAATTAATGTGAAGTACTTATTCTCCCAAATTAAATCTTGGAACTTCTAAAGAATTAATGAAACTCAATCCTGCTGTGCAAATATTGTAACGTTATTTAAATGTCAAACTAACCAAGAATTTGTCAACTCCATGATTGCGTAAGTAAATGAACCCAATATCGCCTAATCCTTTGCGGATTTCTTGGGCTACCAATTTCCAGTCTTCATTATCCCTTACATTAGAGGGGATCCCTCTAATTTTTTCCATGTCGATTATAGGAATGAAGCTCATTTTATTTTCAATTGAAGATAAAACCAAAAATAAATATTGTTTATAAACTTTTTACTCCAGCCGAGTCTTGTCACATTTGACACAAAGTTTGAACTGAATTAGATCAACATTAAGTCAGATATGTATATCATTTCCATATGTACCTAACTACCGAATTTCAAGGTCACAACTTGATAAACACTTTCAATACATCACGAAGGGCAATCTGTATGGGAAATATGGGCAATGCTATAATATAATAGTGTTTATAACCTATTTACCTATACAAAAGCCCTACAGGCAGATATACAAATAGATGTGCTATAATAGTCAACAAACACTAATGTTCCAAGAAGCAAACTACAGTATGCAGCGATTTATTCAGCCTTTACTAGATGCAATGCAAATGCAACAAACCCAATAATGAGTTCAAAAGAAAATAAGAATTGCAGTCCTTCCAGTAGTTTGTGTGTATTTATTTATTTCATAGAAACTCCCTTCAATTGTCCTCCTAATTTTTTGGTACACTTCCTTTGAAATGCTTATGTTTTCTTATTTTGCTTTATTAGCCATTCAAATAGAATTTCTTCTTCTGAATAAAAGTTTTACCACTTTTCTAAGAATTTTATTTCCGAGAATATCATGAAACGAAAAACTTTGAGGAATTACATGTAAGTGCTCCATAAATTATTTTACAAAGTGTATTACCAAATCCAAAATTATATAACAGGTACATTTTAAGACTTACAAATATTTGTGAGGTAAATACCTTAAGAATACTTTAAACATTACATTTTGTTTACCTACCTACAATATTGCCTTTCTTAAAAGATTTTCGTAAATCTCTAAATATTTAATAAGCACTTAGATAGGTATATTGCAGGTACTCTATTTTTAAATATTTAAGTTGTGATGATAAACAAAATTTTCCACATGCTGAGGAAAGTTGCGAAGGTTATTTTGTTATTTGTTTTTATGTTTTTATGCAACAATTTGTCTTAGTCTTGAGACAGTGTTGTAAATACATTTTAGTTACAGTTTAGAGTAAGAACAAAGAAGATACCAAATGTCAGGCACCATTATATAAAAGTTAAATCTGTGAAGCCTATAAATGATATGATTGGTTGTTCTTGGTTTTGGCTAATCGTTAGTCGTCGAGTAGATACTGTATTAAACTTTAGTGCTCAATCAAAACTTTTGTTTTCGACAAGAGCCAAGTTGTAGGGCCAACTAATGATACGTCAATAGACAAAAGACAGTCAGTCAAACCCTTCATTATTTGTTCAGAGTTCAGAGAAAAGTTTCACTAACTAAATCGTGGAGTTATGGAGCTGTACAAACAAGCCCCGGAGTTCAATTCAACGCAATTAGTATAATAGTAGTTACAACTATACAGATAGGTACTTTCAACAAAAAGGGAAAAATTTAGCTAAAAACAAACTTTGTATACTACGTCCATATTTCATTGTGAAGTCAACTCTCCCTGCATGTTAGCCTATTTATTAACAAAGAACATTCCATAATCAAAACAAATTAATTAGCTCCTAACCAATTAGTAAAAGAATTGTCAACTTGATGAGAATTAGAACGCAAATAGCAAAAAAACAAAGTGTATTTAACGGAATTTCCCGACCTCTGTTTGACTTGCTTGCAAAAAGCCTTACACCTAAGGCGAATCTGGTATAGGAAGCTGCCATGAAAGAAACATCGTTTCACGAATTCTTTTTAAAATGAATACAAAATTGAACAACTGGTCTTTATTTTAGTGTGTAGGTCGCTTTTTGCTGGTTTTGTATGAATATGTAAGTGGATATAAGGAATCCCCCAATGTGGAATGAATTTTCAGGTTCTCAATTAAACTTTATAAGCGGAATGGACTGTATTACTTATGCAAATAACTGCAGTGAGGAGAATCAAAATGATTCTGTGTATTCTTCTGTACAATATCCATATTTGCCTTTTGAGGCACAATATTACAGATATGCATATCATATTGATCTTTCAGTATGACTGAACAATGCTTTAAGCATAATGTGCATTTAAAGCATATTATATAACTAAAGTGGTAGAGTGTAGTACTTAAGTGGAAGTGTAAGCACCTAAGTATTTGTACTAACATGGGTTCAAACTATTTTGCTACATTTACTTAGAAATAGAACTTTTGACCTTATTGAATGGCTATCATCAATCTGTGTGCAGAAAGTATTTAGTTTGTTTGTATTTGTCTAGAAAACTTTGCAAATTATATTTAATGGTAATAGGAGTGCTAAAGTGCAAAGTATGAATAAACAGATTAGGAAAGCAATACATCATTTTAGCTGTTTGAGAGCTATTATATTTATTATTGACTATCAATCACCACAGCGGACTGCAGCCCTAAACTATAAGTTATTATTATGTAAGGAAAATAAAAAATTGAAAGTGCGATACTGCACTAAACCAGTAACTTCCATTCAATTCAGTAGAGCATTTTTAGTATATACTTAGTATGTTTTTTTTTGCAATTTTTAGATATTTTGCAATAGGATTTAATGACTTCTATGGCCCTTTTGGAAATGCATCTGTATTAAATGGGAATTAGTAACCAAACCTCACATCTATTCGGGTACGGATTTATACGGAGTAAACGGGAATATAAATATGTCGCATTAGCCAAAAATCGCACCTATTTATTATAACTTTGCCTAACTATGAGCATGAGAAATACCACAGCGTGTCGCGTGTCTAGTTTTCAATTAATCTTATTTTCTGATGTATTCACTATTATAGAACAACTATTCCTATTACTAAGCTCAAATATTACTTGATCGCATCTTGCATTGTGTAATGAAACTTATGTATGTACGGATAGACAGCTTACGTTTACTTAAATATAAATAAATGAGTATGTAGGTATAGTTTAAAATTTTGCTTTTAAACTACATACAGGAACATAAGTGCTAAGCGAAGCAAGTATTTATCTTCAAGGCATTTGACATAAAATCATTTGACATAGCACTACTGATGAAATAAAAGGTGGAATGCTAAACCTCTTAGTGCTGAAGGCTTAGTCTCAAACTTCATCGTATTACTGTTAAAGATTTGACATGGACATGTTGCGTAAGAAAAGCTTTATCTATGGTATGTGTGTCGTAGACAAAGAGTCTATCTTGATAATTTAATCTCCATTTTTCTGAAAAACTAAATAAAAGTTCAATATTCGTCAATATCCAATTTTACGGTTTTATTTCATTGAGAATATGTTCTTTATAATAATGTACTTATGCCACATTAGACTTACTTATTTAAAAAAAAATTGTATATTTTATGACATCTTGCTGAAAGTGATTTAAGGCGAAAGTAGTCGAGTTTAATAGCGTACAAACCTTATAATATAAGATACATCACTGGAAAAGTCATTTATCAAATAAGTTAAAATTGAATTGAATGGTTATTTGGCTACATTTAGTGCATAAATTGAAAGTTAACACAAGCAGCCTGAGTATAACTCTCTGAACCCGCGACATATATGTATGTCACTTGAGACTGAGCGACGGAAGTGTAGTCAGATCATTGGGATTTGCATAGAAGCACTCTGCTTGTGCTTGTCTTTCCTCTTGACTATTTTAAATTTGATAAATATTCCCTTTATGTCTTGTACTGCTACTTTGTATTTCAAAGATGCTCTCTTGTATTCATACACAGTAGTGTGATCCATTTGTTTTTTCGTGTTATGTCAAATGTAGGGAATTTTCCTATGTAACAAACGTACATACCTAACCTACTACCTACTAAGATAGGTGTTGGTACCTTATTTGCAAAAAGACATTTATATGCATGGTAAATCAATATACATGTACGTACATGCTCCAGTATTCCAAGAACAAGTCATTTCCCTTCCTGTTCTACTCTACATACATAGCAATTCAACTTGAATTTTAAACGATAACATTGACAGCTAGAATCCAGGATGTGTCCCGGAATCCCCCAAGGACATTTTCCAGTGCAGATCAGGTTCTGTCTGTCTGTCGTACATCTGAAGAGCTTGTTTACAGCAGCAAAGGGAATTCCAATGAATTTGCTCGGAGAAAGTTGGGGAATCTTTCTCGTTAGTATTCTTCACAATAGGTACAATGGGAATAGAATGGCTTGTTTAATAATCCAAAGTGTAGGTATAGGATATATAGAGAGAGATATACCTATTGCATTTAAAAAAGCGTGTTAATTATGACATGTGAAATATAGGTATTCCAAAAGTATCGTATTATGATAATGAAATGGAAATATTGCAAAGGTTCTTAAATGAATTAACCGTTATTTCATTTTGCACACACAGTTTTGGAATATTCCACATTTCATAATACGAGACTTTTGGAATACCTATTCCAAATAAGGTCATAATAGGACACTTTTTTAATACAATATCTCTATATCCTACTACACTTACCTTTGGATTATTGAGCGATTCTCATATTGAGGCAGTTTGAGACTTGGGAAACGAGGGATTATACCACATTACTTATATTACAGTGACAATTTCTTACATTTTATATATGTAACCACATATTTATTAACGTTTATGTACCTAATGGAAAAAGACAAGTCAAGTACTTTTGTAATTTATACACATCCTCATCTCAACATAATATCCCTATAGCCATTGTAATATACGCATCTTTTTGTGTGCTTTGTTTTACAGATAATAGATTAAATGTACCATAAAATTATTTTTTGTGTCATAACATGTGATCCTTCATATACTTATGTATAACACAACAGTTTAATAGAAAAATTGCTACATAAAAATTGTATACTAAGTAAGTATTAGAGAAACATTATCTAAATAACTTGAGGGCGTAATGTATCTATCATCGTAAATAGAAAGCATTGGGATTTGTTCACTGTTATGGCTATAAGAAAAATCAGTGCTCTCGAAAAACTAGACAAGGATTTACTGGAGTTGGAGATCTCATCTACTACATGAATAGTTTATGATAGTTAATAGTTTGTGGAGCAAAGTAAAGTCATTCCACTCAAGTACTTTTTTTATTTTGTCATTTTCTGGTAAGTATTGTAATTTTGCTGTGCATTTCCCACAGGACACATTTCAATACTGATATTTTGCGTTTGGTGATCTAGTTTCTAGCCTTCCTGGAGTATTTCCATATTTATATTGACTTTCACTACATAAAAATGCTAATAACTTTCATCAAACTTTCTTGGTAGACAATATAATAGTTTGGCGAAAGTTTAGAATTTAATAGCTTTATATTAATACTTATTATACGTTCAGTGCGCTTCAATTGACCTAGATATTTGTGCACAATTTAGTATATTGCATCAGTTTACACATTATATGTAAGTTATATTTAGTATTCAGCTACATTACTACGTTCTGTTCATGAAGATGAATACAGTAATTAGTGGGCTTAATTTATTTTGTCATTCATGATGCTTACACGAAGAATGATCGTAAATTCCTCACAAATGACGTGCATTGCTTACAATATGTAATGTGCTTGTGCATAATTAAAGGCATTATTATATAACATTTTGATATTTGGGTTTGATGGAGGAACGGGGATTAGCCACAGCTAATTGGCATCTTACGTCATTTGCTGGGTCTGGTCAACTAAAGGAATAATAAGGATTATTATTTAGTCCTTATGCTTAATATTCATTAATTATGTACATCAATTTAGCAAATAAACCGCGTATAGTTACTTTATTAGAAAATTATGTAACTGATACATGCGGTGCTATACGAAGATGTGCTTTACATTTGTACGGTATAATTATTCCGAAACCAATTATTTGTGTAAGCGGCCCTGTAATTTATGATTTGCCATATGATCCATGTATCGCCGCGTATTTTGCAAAATCAAATTGAATAGATTTTTTTATAACGTAAGATTTTTTGATAGAAGTCAAAGTGATTAACATATTTTTATATAAGCCAACCAAAATATCTAACACACTGGTTCGCTACTTTAATAAGAATGCGACCTCCAACAAAGAGCCCATCAAGAATGTGTCAAAATTTCTCTTGGGATAGAAACGAGTGTTATTTATCATTTTTACTCCTTTAGAAAATATTGCATCTTTCGTTTTCCTTATCTAAACGGAGATATACCTATAGTTAACATTTCCAGGGAATTACAGTATTTAATTCGTATTTAATTAATTCGTTTTGGAAAATTATAGTAACCAAATTTTTGAACACAGGTCAATTTTGAAAAATATTTCAAGGAGAATTTGAGGTTTAAAAACGCAAAACAAGGAACATTTGAAATAGTGTCTTAATACTGTCCTGTCTACAGAATAACATTTGTCAAATGACAGCTCTAAAAATATTGGGGCACTCCGCAGAAATTACTGGCCCGCGTTTACATTATTTCCTATGTTAACATTAGAAGTTAAGTTTTGAAGAGCACAAGAAGTCAAATAATTTATTTAGCTTTGAACTTAGCGACACAACACAACACGACAGAAGGAGGAACGTAAGAATTCAAGGAGAAGAAGGGGAATTGGAACGATAAAAGAAAAGTTAATGATGTGGCTCGGTTTGCTGGAGTTGGAGAACTTTCTCCTTCTCTTCCTAACCGCTGGAACCAAGATATTTCAATCCCTTTTGCTTTTACATATAAATATTTACTGTGCATACCTATACAATATTGTATGGAGCATTCTCAGTGCCTCTGTCTATTCCATTCTACAGATTAATACATGCATTGTAATCTCTAAGCCTTACATAATATGGATCGAAGGAATTAATTCGGCCGATCTGACTGCTGCTGTTGTAATACACGAAACGCCCACAGAATGTGGCTTAGCAAACAAAATCCTTACTGGCCAAGCCAATATTATAGTATGTATAATAATTTCATCATGCTGTGTAAGGTAAATACATCAAAGCTCTTGAGATCCAACTTATTATCCTAAACCCCATTATAAGTATTTTAATTATTCTGGCATTAGCATTTATAGCAAAATTACATGGACTTACAAGTACAATATGTATTCATGATACCTAATGACCATCATGGTAAAAATAGAAAATCTAGTAAGATATATGTATTAGAGCTTATCAAGTAGTTTTGCTGTATTTTCAAAAAATGATTGCCAATTTCCATAAATTGTGTGTAAGTCATTTTATTTTTATTTCTGAAAATAAATGCATGCGATCAGCAAAACATTTTAATTTTCAAATTTTTTTTGCAACGGTGCATTATTAGTAATTAATTACTGATGAAAATCACTGAGAGCTGACTTTACCGCATATAAAAATGAGCAATTTAAAGGTCTAGTCCACTACATAAATATTAGCTTTTTAAATATTAGATTAATTAGTGAGTATTTCATCGTAATAAATTAGCCAATAATATCGTGTTTCTTATGGAAAAAATTTATTTATTTCACCAAAACTTATAGTAAAGTTAGTATTGTTTAGGGGCGATTAGCATTCTTATGGCTTTTGGATATTGCTTGGGTATAATGAATAAAGTTATGGTAAAGTAAGTCAAAAGTTATGGAAAACTGAGTTTTTTATGGGGCCATTAAATATAAACCTAGAAAAATTAAACTGTAGTAGTATAATTTGCCCCTATATACTGCAAAGCATATATCCACCCTCTAATCCGTTCATTACTTCAATGTGACTCACTCCCCCGGGTTTAGTAAAGATTTTACGGTGTTACACAACATACTTACGCACAATAATTCCATTTGGCCTAAATAAGTACTACTTACCACATATACGGTGGTACAAATCGCAAAAGATTTCTGAGCAACATTCCAACATGAACTATTTGCTTTCACCGATATGCCTTTGGCAGGAAATTAGCCTGCGTCACATTATTACATATTATGTAATACATATGTTTATTAGATTGTGATTTACTTTCTCTTCTCTATCTATTTACCTTCTGTAAAAAAACTTATATAGTCTTCCAATTTGTGATTATGTAACTGTAAGTAATGCAATATACGTTTCCATGCATGCAAATACTATAAGCAAGGAAATGAATGTTACAAAAGCACAAATGAATATATTTGTTCCGAATTGATCTGAAGAACTTTCTTTAACTGGTAAATGTTTTGGTTTTGGTTTGGTTTTTGTGATTGGCATAATGTATGTATGTGAATGACGCAGTTTCTTACGTTAGTTACGTAGTTACATAACGCTTAATAGCAAGTAAGGGAAGTATATAAGGGAAAATGATTTACAATTGAGCCTGGGATCGGAATAATTTGGAATTGGAATTAGTTTAGCCATAACTACTAAGGAATGTAAATGTAAGAAAGGCAGAGGTAGAAAGATGAATCTTGAAAGGGAGAGAAAGGAAAATGACGAAGTGAAAGCTAGAGAGATCAAATAGAGTCCACTCAACTCTCATAACCCATGCCAAGGAAGTCAAACGTATGAACTACATACAAGGCTTAGCTTAACAGACGCCAAAAACCGAATCAAGAATAGAAGGACATGGAAAGGCCATACATACAAATATATATGGATATGTGTAGGTACTAAGCTACTTATAGTAGGCTAACTCGAATTCAACAGAATAGACACAAGACACGATGTGGATATTTCGATGGAGTGAGACGAGGCGGACAATCATACGGCTTGCCAGATTATATACATACGAAAGCCAGTTTCTGACAATTTACATATCTACTAATTAAAGTATAGTATAGGCAAATATAAGTATATGTATAGTATTTGTATATGCACTAAAATAATATAATTAGGCAATGCTCACATCAAGGTGTTTCAAATATTTTAAACACCTAGGATTATAATATAATAGGAATTAACTTTTGCATTTATTTTTAATTATACGTTTTTCGGTGTGCTGTAATGTCCTTGCTCAGGAAAAGTTATTTCCAAAGTTAGAACTTCCAAAACTGTTGCAAAATGATTGTATCTAAATGCAAAGCGTTCTATAAATGATTTACAAATAGCTAGCTCCAAGAGTCTCATAGAAATTAATGCCAAAACAGTTTCAAAACGAAACATTTATTTTTCATTCTCTGGAAAATACATTTTGTTTGCCTTTATCTGTTAGAACAGTTTCCAAATTAGCCAAATTGTGTACTTTTCATCGAACTTTCATTTCTGATGTACTGAAATGTAGTTTTAAAAATTTGGCAAGCCTGAAACTGAAGAGGACCAAGTTCCACCGTTCCATCTTCATGTTCTTGCCCTGTCATACTTCCCAAAAGTTTCAATACGGAGCAGAACAGCGTCAGACCACATTCCACTCACTTTCCGTTACTTCCGTTTATTTCCCAGCATTTCTACTACAGTTAACTGGAGTTTGAGTAGCTGATGATACTCATGAGCTGCTTTGACCCAATGCCTTTTGCTTTAACTCTCCGGCTTTCACTCTCACACTACTGACTTACATACTGCACTGTACTGAACTTCCATATAGGTACAGTGTACACACGCTTTAGTTACTCACTCACTTAACCATGATACGAGACGACCACATCACATAACTGTGAACTATTAGTTGCAATCCGGCTCTGCTTTCCCCATCATTTCCTATCTCTCCTCATAACTTTCACATTTAGTAGATACATACATAGATACATTCTCTAGATCTTTATTTAGTTGGTCCTTAGTCACCGCTTTACAATACAGTACAATATGGTGAGGTATCCTATCCCTATCCATAGCTCATCTCTTCTGCACCTGCCTCGAAATCGGTATCGTTCTCTATATAATTTCTGTGCACTACCTGAATATAATATTTGTGCAAAGTTTCTCATCATTAATTTCCCATCCCCCACAATCACGGACACAGAGATTGACTTAACGTGACTCAAGTGACTTTCCCCATCTCATTCACTCAATCAACTTTCACAAGACAAGATATAACAGGAAGTGGTCTGTTTCCTCACTCCAGGGAGATAAATCTCTTGTAAATCTATTGATTACTTTTATTACAAATATTTATCATTTTTTTTAGTTATCGTTTAAAAAAAAGTTTCTCTTTTTGTGCATATTGCATTTTTGCAATTTTTTTCAACGATTTTGGCAGGTCTTAAGTTCTTGGGTTCTTAAGTTATTTATACTGCGCCATTATCCTTAGAATTTAGGGTATCATGTTCTTTTTTATTAAGAGTAGTTATACACAGTATCTTTTTATAATCATTGAGTGCAAGTAATACAAATAAACTGGCACTTTCCCAAGAAGTGTATAAAAGCATAGAGAAGTTATAGAAGAGAAAGCAAAGAGAAAGCAAATAGTGTAGAAACTAGATATCGGGGAATTAACAGTAACACGAGACACACACATGAGAAATAGAATATACGACACGGCAGGAGAGAGAGAAAAAGACAAGAAAAATACCACAGAGTGAAAGCTAGTGAAAATTGGGAGAAGAAAAAGAGAAAGGTTGATGTTGATAGTTGGTTAAACAAACTGATAGCATAGATGAGATATATTTTTACTTAGTTTCGTGTTTTACAGGACGTGTCAGAGTATCCTGTCTTCCTGTTTCATTAATATAGTGATAGGCTTACCCCACTTCCACGTCTCTGCTTTCACCATGTTTTGTAACGTGTGGCGAGGAGGGAAAGGTTCGGTTTGCGAAAGAGTGCAGCAATCGCAACAACCAAACAGCATAGCTTGCAACCTAACTCGTCCGGGAAGTGCAAGAACGACAAGGACGGCCAAGTCGAAATCCAAAAGCGGGCATAGAAGCAAATCAGCAAACTCAGACACGTCCCACTCTCATTCAGACTCCCATTCCCACCATTCCTTTAATTCAGGAGAGGAAGACTCCTCGAGCTTGGTATCCATTAAATCCGGGATGCTAAAGTGCTGTCGCCCTGGTACAATCATCACCAGACGATGGCAGATGTTCCAAATGATTTTCTTACCCTTTATACCCATAACAGCCCTAATTATACAGAATTCCACGCTGTTAAGTGGAGTGGTTGTTAACCTAAAGGAAGCTGGAGAAATCAACGCACAGGTAATTATTATTAAGTTTTTTTGTTACAGTTTTTTATGGGAAAAATTAGTAATTATTCAGGAAATAAGTTTAGTACTCCGAAGTTTATATACGGTGAAAGTTTTAAGCAAATATACACTTTTTACATACCTCAATGCGTTTTAATTTAGTCTAATGTGATATAGAAACATGTAAAGTGCATCAACTAATAATTGACTTTCCCTTTTTACATTGGAACGCTATTTAAAACTTTCAAAAACATTTTCATTTCATATTTTCGTGAAAGTTTTAAGAAGGTAAAAGTTTCTGTGTAATCTAAGATTCAAATTGCAGTGTATCCAGTAAATAATATATAGATTGCTTTCTCTTTTTACACAGAAACACCATCTAAAACTTTCCCCAATACTTTTATTTGAACTCTACATTTTCTAATACATATATAAATTACTTTCTCTTTTTATATAGAAACACTATCTAAAACTTTCACCAATACATTTATTTGAACACTACATTTTTATGAGGCACTGTAACTAGTTCACGGTCAAGTTCAATTTATTCAGAAGATAAAAACAATTGCTCCAATTATACAAAATTTAAAATACAGCATGAGGCATGCCGCTGCCGCTCCACCCATTCAATTACGAATAAATTACGAAAAAGATTGTCAATGTCACAATTAAAAATGTCAATCTCTCAATACCAGCAGCTACTGCTAATGGTCATTTTAATTGTAGTTTAGTTTTCAGTAGCTTGTTAAATAGACTCATGGAAATGCGATCTGTGCATTTAATTAATTATTTGTAGTGTGTAGCAAGTTTTCCTAAGCATGTCAATGCTACGATAAACTATTTTGGACTGCCAAGTGCAAAACAGTGTCAATTAGATACAGTCCACATTAATTAGCACACTAATATTTAATTAAACGTTTAACCTACATAGTTATAATATATATTTAGTACTTAATTTAAATGATATAATTAAGCATGTTAAGTAACCCATTAGTTTGTAAGAAGAAAAGTTGACAATTAATTGTTAGTGTTCTTGTCTTTCTAGATTTCCGTAATTGTCCAAATTGGGAAGCTATTAACTGAGCTACAGCAAGAAAGAGCTGAGTTCGGTTACTGTCTTTTCACGAACGCGAGCAGGTATAGTAAAAATCTTATAACTGAACTTTCTTCGCCGTGTTAAGTATAACTATAAGAGCTAAACATTTCTTAATCGAAAACTTCTTATAATAAATGTCACGCACTAAGCTTATTTATACAAAGGCGACAGGTTTGCTTTGTTTCAGTTTAGTTTTCAAGTATAATTTAGTATTATTGTTGCTTTTACGTGTTGTGGCTCGTAATAAAACAGCAAGGCCTGCCTTATAAATGTCGCACTTACCTTCTTTCTTCAATTGTAGCTTCTTCTAAAAGTTAAACGACCGAACGTGACTTTACTTTCGGGAATAAATCACGTTCTGGGAACCATCTACTTATTTGCTCTTTTGTAAGAAATGCAGTTAAAAGCATTAAATGAAAATTAAATTTTTGGAGACTCAGACTGCTTGCTCTAAATACATAAATCCTGAGGCAGAGCAACCTGAACTTGTTCATACTTATTATGATTTTTCTTGCTTTCTCCAGTGTTATGTTAATGTTGGAGTACTCAGTACCAAATATAAAGTAAATACCACATTGCCTTTAGCAGAAAAATTATGCAATGCAAAGAAAGCATAACATATTAAATTACCGGTTTTGGAATGCAATTTTAAAATGGCATAGGAAAATTTATGCAATAGAAACAACAAAAAAACTTTCTCTTGATTTCTTGCCTAAATTTTCTCGTGATGTCTCATATAACATAAAATTGCACAACGTGCATTTCTTGCATGAATCAACATTAGTTTTAATGCATTTGAAGCAAACATAAACATAACTAAAAATGTGAGGAGTTAAGGAAAGAGAAAGTCATTGTTCACTTATTTTCGCTTATACTTTCTCCAGTTGAACAGTAAAATACAAATATTACCAAAAAAAAGGTTTTGGGGTATTTTTATACTATCTCAAATTAATTTTAAGGTATACATATATTGCTGTCAAAACAAAAATATTACATAAATTTTTTATTTACATGGAATTTTAGAAAAAGAACGCACTTATTTTGATGCTCTACGTAGAGTGAGTATAAGAAAACTTGTTTTTGCACATCCAAAATTCAATAATGATATACAATTCCATATATTTAATAGCAATTAGGATTTAGTGTAGCAAAATATGTTTCTCGGATTAAATTTATGAGCATTGAGAGATACTTAGTATTAGGTTTTCACTCGCGTCTCTCGTTTTATTGATTCTCAAAGTACGCAGTAAAGATTTTTTAGGTATCTGTAAAGTTCTGGCACCATTTATCTGCATGGTGGTTGTATAGTGACTACCAACACATGATGTACTAGCAGGGCATCGAGACCGAGACATAAGTAGGGTTTATATATGATCTTTGTACCCTCATCATCTCAATGGATTTATGTTATACTAAAGGGACTCCTTGCTTTTATTACTTTATCTCTTTTGAAGTCCTTTCAATGCACATTGTAATAGAAATAGTATGTATGCACATATTTATACTTGTGTAAATAGCTAGAGTGTGTGCTAAGGAAAATTGTGTAAAGTGCGGGCTTGTAATTTATGTACATATTGGCACTATGGTTTTACGTGGATTTAATTAGTATATTCACAAACGTTTACATTCATTTAAGTCATTTTCAGCAAATTTGGCACGTTTTAAGTCATCTTTTATAAAACATTAGAACTGTCTGTCCATTTTTAGCAAAGTTTGGTACAGGTGAAAATTTTTTTAACATTTTTGGTAAAATTGATATGACTTTTTGAAACAGAAAATGTATATAACAACTTGAATTTTTGAATATTGTTGAATCACGATTTTTGTTTACTCTTATGAGCAAAAAACTATTGAATGAATTGGGAAATCTAGTTGTATAACTTTTTTATGTCAGGTGTAACTTTTTAAGGTTAACTTGTAAGCCACTCAGTGTATAAGACTAGGGCAAGAAATAATTTTGTAAGTCCTGCAACTTTGTTTGAAGTGCTATAAGTTTACAAAAATTACTAACCCGAAAGCCGAAAGTGTAGTAGAAAAGCGTGCTACAGAATACAATTAAAGGTGTATGGAGTATATAGAAGTTATGTGCAGTGAGCTGGATGGGAATAGGAATTCTCTTGATAACACAACTTTAAAAATAAAAGCAGGTAAACATGCCACTTTGCTTTAGTCGGAACTCCAATTATTTTGAACTACAAAGTTTTACAAACAAAATGCAATAGTCAGGTATGTCTCCTCCTAAAAGAGCTTTTGTGTGTAAATCTTTCGGTCCTCTCGTTGTGTCCGTGCCTTCTGTCACACAATAGTGTTCCAGTTTCATTGTGCATACACAAAGCAACTCCGTTTTTAATGTCTAGTTAAAAATTACATCACAAGGGACAACAATAAGGCAATGTTTTTTCCAAACTTTCTCCTGCAAGTTAAATCTACTAGGTAAATATTTTCCCAGTTTGCTCATAGAGCGCAAAGAAATGAGAATCCGATCCTTTCCCATCATGTGTAATTAATTTTTCCTGGCTTTTATGAATATTATTTTACATTTTGTAAGCACAATGATGGATATGTTTATTTAGCTCATTAGTAATCTTTATAAAGAATCATTTCATCACGGAACCCATAAAAATATTGATATACTTTTCCCAAATTACAGTTACTGATACCAAATGTGTATACACCGTTGTCCGTAATAGTAATTACCTTTCTTAAATTACAATTAAAATTCCTACTGCACAGATCATGTTATTTTATTGTTCAGAAAATTTCTGAGCTTACGACTACATATTCATTGTAAATTTCTCGTTATTTGATATTGGATATCAGTAA
>JAQFYC010003683.1:0-19862 GCA_034694165.1 Tomocerus mixtus
CCATTTATCATAGCAGAGGGTTGAAGTGACACTTTTCTGATTCCCCGTTAACTGCTTAATCAAACTGGTAAATTCAAAATTTATTTAAAATTTGTCGTATTAATGTTTTGACCCAAAAACTGAAATTTTAGAAACATTACCGTTTTTGCCTAGCGATTTTGCCGGTAACACATGCATGCAAATATTATACCACAACATAATATATCACAACACAACAAGAAATTAGAGAGGAATTGGCTACTTAAATCAAAGGGAATGTAAAATTTAATGTAAACATAACGTGACTTCTCTTATTGTTAGTTCAACTGTCTATCTGTCTGTATGTCCATCCCTTTACGTTAGAATTACCACAAGAGTAGATATCCTTACTATTTGAAACCAATAATTTAAGCTATAAGCCAAGCCACGTAACATTACATACAGAAACTGTAAGGGCAGAACTAAAACTAACAGTAAAACTGACATATAGCTTAAGTAGTTAGTATAATATGATATGATTTGTACATTCATCATCTTCATCTTCATCTTCTGACTTTGATTTTGCAATCGAATCGAAATTGACAGTCAGGAATGAATGTTGAATCATTATCTTATTGAATGTAATGTAATCTAAATGCATATGTAACGTAATGGAATATAATAGAACGTATTTCAATATTTTCAATTCAATATACACAGAAATTATACACAGTGATGTAAAAATGTACACAGACAGGTGGATATTGCCCAACAGAACCCACAAGGGGCATTATGCATGACAGTTCAGTTAGGGAACCATTCAATTCCAATTTTACTAACATTATAGTATACATAATGCATGTGTACTTACTTAAGTGACTTTACTATGAGTGTAACTGATCTTCTGTAGAACACGTAAATGCTAAATGGTAACAAGAACCTACGAATTACTTTTTTATGTGTAATATGACCTAATAACTGTGTTTGTATAGACATAGAGACGTAATTCGTGCAATTATCTCGAAGAAATGAAGATTCAAATCAAAATAAACTGGATCCTAAAATCCTAACCACTATAAATGACCAGCGAAGGAATAATCTCACATTGCCCCACATAATATAGTACGTTTTTGGTCAAATATCACAGTACCCCAATAAGTTGGGGCATTGTGAGAAAGCAAAATTTATCCTTGAATTGAAATCCGTTAACATAATTCAAAAAGGTTGAACCGTTTAAAAGCTACAGAGTAGTTTATCTTACAAGACGTACCCCTGTACCCCTTGGGGTGGTCCGATTTAGACCATTTTCATTCCGGTTAGTCCTGCTACATCAATGAACATGTACGCCAAGTTTGGTTGAAATCCGTCCAATACTTTAAACGTTATTTGTATACGGACGGACATTACGAAAGCGTACCCAGCGTCGCTGGTAATAATATTTACTACAAGAATGATTTTCATTTTTCGTCAGTTAGAATCTTTAGAATTTCGCTTAAAGACGCAAGAAATGGATTTAAACATTCCGTTTCGTATACGAATGTACGTGAGACTGAGTCTTTATTGACTTTTTACCATTTCTCGTTTACTTTCAACACTAAAATTCAAATTAGTACACATTCACTACAGTTTCTGATCTCCTGAAGCTATAAATGTATTTTCTTGAATAATATTGGCAAACTATGTACACAGTACACGTTTTATGTACCTGTACTACATACTGTACTGTATATTTAAATTTTGCAATGCAAAAATCTTCACACAGATTCTGTATAAGAGAGTTTATAATAATTTTCTTGAATTAAAGAGCGGAGAATATGTCTGTATCCATTAATAAGCGTGCAAACTTTCGAATGCTACCCGGAGCGTTTACCTATTTGCCTTTGCCGAACACTTAACCTTAAATTACTATGTAATTATATTTTGTATGTACAGATACTTAAGCATACATGTGTACATTATTTTAATAACTATGTAGGTACTGTACAGTACGAGATTGCTGATAGCTAAGCTAATTCATTTTTTAAAGACAAGACAAGCCTCCCTGCTAGAATATTAATTAACTTTAGTTAATATTGCTTAAAATGGCCTTAGGGATTGATAAACACAACAATAATGTTTATGCTACGTTAACTATACATTTTTCCATGTACTAACATTTTGTAGCAAAATCTATATATTTATTTACAGTATAAGATTTTACGTAGAGACAGATTTAGAATAATTAGCATTAGAGTAACAAAAACTAATAATTTATCAATATTGATCTACTTATATGAAAATATTCATTGTATTGTATTCCGAATGTGTTATTAGTCCCACTGGCTAAGTTTCACCGTAATAACACTATAAGATGATCTGTAAATGATAATTTGGTTATTTTGTTAATACTAATACTAATGTATGCGTATTTACTGCTACTTTGTATGTATTTGTGTTACACGGATAACAAAATTAGACACAGAAAGAAATCTAAATGCTAAAACGCATCATCAACAAGTTACAAAGTACAATACACCTGTCTGCCTATATGCCTTATAAGGTTATCGTTATCGTACACTGCTCCTTGGCATTAACTCATTTCAATGTATGTATTTATGTGCATTGTGTTTATAAAATATTATAAATATACATAAAGGGCATCCGTAATGAGTTAATGAGTTTAGAATAGAATTATGATGACTACACATTTATAAATGTATTATTGTATTACATAGTTATGTGGTGATGGGATATGGGATGCAATTTAGTTTACACTTATTGTTATCTACTAATTGAATGAGCTAACAATAAGTTAGGGACATGTGTGTGTACTGTAAGTATTATAATGCAATGTACTCACAAAACTAAAACTAACCTTCGAGTTTCATCCCATGGCCAAAATAACAATGGCAATTAAGTTAAGTCAAGTCAGTAAGTTAGTGCGTGATGCGCACTGCACATTACAAATACACTGTGGGAGATAAATGTCTAAGAAACAATGTTCACAACTTGTAATTAAATCTTCAATAAGGTCTCACAATCAGAGTCTTACGTTGTAAACTTAATAACAACATAAGAACTAACTATAAACCTTATTATACTTACTACATTTATATAAATTAACAGTTTAAGTTCAGTTTCTTATAATAAATTCAGAATAAACTCAGAAAATTGTATATTCTTGTTATAAGCAGATGTTTCTTCGAAATTTGCTTTGTTTACATAGGTATATGAACTATGCGTTTTTAAGATAAGAAACCTTAAGCAGATGTACCTGTGCAAAAATGTTTTAGCAACTTCTTGTTGCAATTACTTATTGTGATGTGATGTGAGGTAAAGACAATAAAATTAAGTACCTTATGCACCTGGCTTAATTTTTGCACACCTCAACTAATAAAATGTGCTACCTTGTCGTTCTGTGTGTTAAATGACGTTTAAAAGCAGAAAACACGATTTAGAACTGATTTCTTGAATGTTAAAGGTAAAATGCATCATAAGACAGAAAATACAGATAGTAATAAGCTATAGCTACCTACTTTATGACTTGGACAACAATTTTGCAATTATTCATTATTCGCAAACGTGTATTTAAAATTTAAAATTTTAAATACAATATTCAATATTGCAAAAAATGCAAAATGCAAGAACGTATGCCATTGCCATCGTCAATTGTTATAATTCCAAGTAAAAGTCTACGTAAACAGTCTCATTCTTTTTCAATTTACTTTTAACTAACCTCTATACATCTATACATGCAACAAGTACAAGTTTACAAGTTTATAAGCCTTGTGTATGTAATTTTATGACGTTGACACTCAATTGTCTCAATGTATTCAGTCTAACATGAATTTTAACTGTGTAAATTGCAAATGCTGCTCTGCTTCTACTCTCTTGTTGTCTGTTCCCTTTAAAAGTGTTTAAGTTAATGATTAATATTCAATTCAAGACCTTACTGTTACTGTATATTTGTAGTTAGTAGAAATACATTACATTAGCCAGTTTAAAGACAGGAATTTACGTACGCAGAGTCAACTCACGCACCCAAAACAATATTTCAATTTGAATGCAAATATTTTGGCTCCTGATCAATAATTTAGAATACAGTACAGTAACTATCTGTAAAGAACAAAAGCCAAAGTTCAAAGCATTGTTTTTAAAAAGCTTTCATCGTCTCCTGTCCTGATCTTCATTTATACATCTATCTGTACCTTCTAGATATTTAGCAATTAGCTTTAGGTGTTTTAAATTTGCATTTAATTTTGCATCAAATCAGCACATCGCTATGTATGAATGAATATCAATTTAGTATAACTATCCCTTTAAAGGAATTATTGAGGGGCTACAATTTACACAGAAGATGCTGTCGAGTCGTGCTTCAGTAAATATGACAAACTGTTTTACTACTAAATAAATAAAAACTTGCATAGAAATTTTATGGCAAGATGATGAAAGGTATAAAATAGGAGGCAGCTTGCATTAAGACTTATTAATTAGCTGAAGGTTAATAAAATTTACAGAAAAAGATGAGCAGACCTTAAAGATTTAGTTAGGGAACTAGATAAAATAAAAATCTTAATGAAATCTTACATGTAAAATAATTGTTAGATTATAACCACGAAGATAATGTTGCAATATAAATGTTCCAAGCAAATTAACCCCCCTAAAATGTAAATTCAGCAATACAAACACTCATTTAAGAACCGAAATTTTAAAATACTTCCAAAATATTTTCTAAATTGAAATCTCAAGAAAGAAATTAACTTTATACCAGTTGGAGACACCGAAATCTGTATTAATTTGTTGTAATAAAATAATGATTGTACTCAATAATGTTTACAACGGAAAACAAGTGTTTTTCCAATTAGCCACAGAGAGATACAATTTGTAAACAATGTAAACAAAATAAGTAATGCAGTTTTCTAATTGTATTGTATGTGTAAGTGTAAGTAACTTAAGATTGTATTGACTCACAATCACAATCACATCGGTAATTGCCTACAGATGCGAAAAAATGCAATTTAGAAACTTAACATATACCAAATGTGCATTATATTTGTAGGTGGCAGAAAAAGGCTAAAGGTTAAATTAGCAGAATTGTATTGTAATTCTGTCTTGTCGTGTCGTGTCAAAGTCAAAAGACAGACCAGAGTAGAGCAGATTCGTGTAAACTGTAAACTAAAACTAAACAGTAAAGTTTAAAGTGATAGTTTTATTTCGCAATTAACTTGTAATTTATTGCATATTCATTAGTGAACTGATGAAAGGCAATGAATCTTTAATTTACTAATGTATTTGTACCTGACTTGTTCTGTTGTAAATTCAACTTCGATTTCACTTGCATTGAAATAGTACAATAAATAAAATACAAAGACAAGACAAGCCAAGACAAGACAGGTAATCTAACTATTTCGATTGAGAATTGAGACTTAGAGCGGACAAATACTATTGTAAATTGTAATAGAGTGAGATTTAACCATTTAACGAGTGTTTCTCAGCATCTCTTCGTGATTTAATTGGCTTTGCTCTTATATAGAGAGTGGAATGAGTTAATTGAGTACATAACATACCTAACTTACTTTTGCAGCTTAGAATTGCTTGCAAAACTCTTTAGATTAAATATTTTTTGTTTTGTTCGCGAATTTAATTCAGAGCAAGAGCAAGAGCAGAAGATGAAATGAAGATGAAGAAGAATAAAGAAGAGACTCTTGATAATGATAATGATATTGTAGTCGTAGTTCTACATATAAACAGACAGACAGGATTTTCCGCTCTACTACAGAATCCAATAGTTCCACAATTCCTTTTTGGCAACATACTTTTATTTAATGCCTTTGTCCTTATGTACAGATAGCTTCTGTAACTAAATCTATCGATGGCGAGCAAAAAGCTATAAATTCTCGCGTGCAGTCAATTTCGATTCTAATTTAAACCATCAATACAGATTTACAGATAGAAAACTGTGTTCTACATAAATAGTTACACACTTACGATCTGTCTGTCTGTCTGTCGGTAAATGTGATCCATTTTAAATTAAAATTGAATTTAGTTCTCGTCTTTATTGCTTGTATGTATGTATCTGTCTCTTTAAATTGTTAAGTTTCCATTTCTGATAATAGTTGTATGTACTATATTTATATTTATGTATGAAAATAGCAGCCGCTATCTTAAATTGTAAGCTGTATCGTTTTTCGTTTGATTTGATCTCGAGAAGCGAATTTACTAAAAGAAAATCTCCAATCTTGTAAGAAAATAAATCAAAACTCTTACATACATTGAAGGAGCTTCTTTTTTGTACTTTTAGAGATATTTGTAGCGATAATTAAGACATTTACACACGTAAGTACCTATTACATGTATGTATGTGCAATATAATGGGTTTAGTTATCAGAAGTTCGCATGTGTGTTACAATCTAAGTATACAGTAATACTTCTATTGTATTATTTTGCATTACATTTAGCTCTTCTGATTTTGAGTGCGTGCAAAAAGTTCCCATGTAATTTTTCACTTTTCTTGTCGCATGTCACAATCACTTGCAAGTGTCAATTTTCGCAACATGAAAAACAGCTTGTTTACAAAGGGTATATACGGAGCTGCCTTTTGTTTACGTTTATATACGCATTGTACAATATTGTATACAAAATATTATTCCACTATTGTCTGCTTTTGTACAGTATGTAATAGATTGTATGTGTTTTTGTACACTAATGTAGTAATGTAGTGTACTAAATGTACAGAAATGACATTGAAGCAAGATTAGGATTAGAGTATCTTAAAGCTTGTGCAATTTGTAGCAACCTGTTGCATGTTTTTGCGCACACAACGCATCTTATGCTTAGGTGAAGGGAATTTACGTGTGCAAAATACATTGGCGTATATAAATGCAAGGAGATATTTTTATGTACATAGTACGGTAGAGTTTTATTATATATTATGTGTCTTTTTCCCAAATTACGAGATTGTATGGGAACGAATTTGAAGAATGGTCCCTATTTTGTATACCTAGAGTCTGTAGGTCCTAATAATAATAGCAAATGATTAAATATTGCATATAATATAATATTGCGACGCTTAATGAAATTGAAGCGTTATTAAAAATATAAGTTATATAGTAATTTTACAGGTTTTTTTTCTTTCTGTGATCTATTTATGTATTTAAATTTAGCCAAAATTATATTGTACTTAACAGAAACTTTAAATTGTGCCTTAAATGACCAAAGAATTAATTTTGCAATGCATTACTAGACAGATCTGTGAATTAATAGCATGAATGAACATTGGGTGTGACACACGAGCAAAAATTGTTTTAGCCATGTATAAGCATACGTAAGTAATTACTAGTTTAAATGGGCAATTAGTATTTGCTTTAATTTCTGCATGTGTATCATTTATTTTATACATCAGCTTGGTCGTAGTAAAAATTTCTTAAGCATTGGCGTACGTAAGTATTGATTCTTTTCTGGTATTTACAAAGTGTTATGCTATAGCTATAGCTACTGATAAAGTGTCTATTCTTGAACTAACCTACATTTGCACTATTTTATGTGTTTTACATGGTTTCAATAATAGCATACTAAAATGCAAACAAGAACAAATAAATTCCTAATGCTCGTGCTCGTACAATGCAAAATAGAACAGAGAATGTAAATAAATTACTTTATTGCTTTAGTTATTAGCTACTATGTTACACATATAGCTAATACTACATAATAACAATAACCAATCGTAAATGGTAAATGGTAAAGTAAAACTGAACTAAAATAGTAGCACGAGCAATTCATCGGTTAAAAACTGTCTATAAGTTTAACATGTACATTTAATGTATGTATATGTCACAGACGGAAGAGTTACCACCAGTTCTATGGAACCATTCGAATTTTCTCTCTCAAGATTTAACCAAGTTATCAAAATGGAGTAATTTTAACAGATTTTAAGACGAATTTTATTAAAAATGCATAAATTACGCAAATTAATTGATAAAAACAATTAAAATCATTTAATATTGAATACTTTGTTAATTTTCCTGAAAAAATTGAAAGAAAACACAGCCCTGCCCTAGCGGCACTCTGTTCCTAGGACATGTACATGAAACTAATTTATTTGTAGCTACTATTTTAGTTTTTGTTATTATTATTCTATGGCTAATGAATGGAAAAGAGATATTATAGAGATACGAATGGTACATACAAATACGTCGACAAATGTAACATGGCACGATGAATTGCTTTTGGAATGTCAATCACTTGAGCAGAGAATGACAAAAGCTTCTAAGTAAGCAACAGGTGAAAGAAATAGAAACAACCTGTATGTACGTTACGCATGAATAGGCTTTAAAAGCATAAATCTAAACACTTTAATAGTTATTTAGTGAACTGTAAGTGTAGTGCTTACTGATATGTAGTACATTTTTTCTAAGGAAAATGCATTCAGGGAATTTTGCTCTATAGAGCTTAGAAAAATTGGGAAATTGTATCGATTCCTATTATTTAGATGCTTACTTAGCCTAGATTTGCCATTTACAATAAATTACTATTTACTACTACTGTACATACTGCAGCAGGTCAGTTCTCGTTGTAAATTCATAAAGTACCTATTAAAGAAAGGTAGATTTGTGTAGGACAGAACAGATTCAACACAAAAGCAATTGCTGTACTGAATGAAAGAATACAAATTACAGAGTGTTGAGCTGGTCTGGTCCTTAAAGAAAATCATGTCACTTACGCTTATTTATTAGATGCATTGAATGAAAATGGGGGAAATCTTGTTTTTCACTGCAAAACACGGTCAGATTGACGCTAATGATTCAAAATGCTATCAATAATAATAAGAACGCTACAGAAAGTCGAATTTCTGGGCTGGTGTACTATAATAATGTTAAGTATAACATATACACTAATGTAGTTCAGCGAAATAACAAAAAATTCCTCTTTGAAAGAGAATTCTGAAAATTTTTGCAATTTATCATTTCCATTTTTAGTACAGTTGGTGTTTGTGTTGGAATAATGTATATATCCATATAGGCCACAAGAAAAATAACACTAACACATTCAAAATACAAGCTCTCTATCTTTATGACCTAGAAAAGAGTTACGAATTATTATGCTACAAATTATAGTTATGATAATAATGTGTTTATAGCTTTAACGGATTAACTTCACACAAAATACACGTATTTACATGTATGTACATATGAATAAAGGAAAATATAAAGTGTAATACATAATGGCATATGATTTCAGAAGGGAAGGTGTATTGAAGAGAAAAATAAGAAAATGTTTCCCATTTTTATCACAAAATAAAATATAAAGAGCTCCTGGCTTGGCCTGGCCTGAACATAATAATTGATGTAGTAAGTAGCTGATTTAATTATATACCTACTTACTTACCTAGGTCAAATGAAAAAGAATGAATATAGGTTATTGCTACCGATATGATAGTAAAATAAATACTTTGAGTAACACATTGAAGGGCAGTCATTGTCTAGATTTTACTAAAATTGATTTAGTAACTTGCTACAATGAAAATGGAAACTCTCTCTTCAAATCTATTTATTTAGTACACAAAAATTCTAATCTAATCTGTTTCTACATATAAAATATAAATAGTATTGCACACATCATCAATTTACGTCAGGAGCTTTAAGGGTAAAAATAATTTAATACAATAAAGGATAAAAAATGAATAATTTTTTTGAGTTTTAAACTCCAAATTTTAAACCAGGGAGAAGGAATAGAATTTGTTGTAGATATTAATTCTTCATTTTTCATTGATGATTATTTTGCGATTTGCCATTTAATATATTTTATCGATTAATGAATTTTACATTTTAAATAAATATTCAGATTTTACAGTTAACCACTACTGGTCCAAGCAAATTTTAAGCAATTTAAAGGAAGGTTATTCCCTTTTTGCCAAAAATGTAAATATTAAACCGAATCCACCCATCCAGTAAATACATATACGCATATCTAATTGAGATTTCCAAAATTAAACTGTAATATTGTACCTATTGCAATTATTCATGCTTTCATTAGCGTCACTTTTATTTTACAATTTACAAATACATTCATAGCTACGACATGTACAATAGGAAACATACCGTACATTTTATATGTATAAAATTTAGAAATTCTATAATGATAAGCATTTGCACACAGACACACCAGGAATAGTAAAGAGGAAATAGGAAGTTAAAATTGAAATATTTAAGGCTACGGCAATTCATTAAAGAATGACGGACGGATTGAGTGGATGCTTCCGAAATGAGCCCAACCTTTTTGGGATATCCATTTTCTAATATTAGTTACGTATAGAATGGGTGCATTCACGCTTTTCACACAAATGCATTGTAAAAAAGCGCTTCCTAAATAGCAATAACAATGAATAATGAAAATAAAACGTTCAATAACTAATGCAAAACTAATTACTACTTAATATTACAGTAAAAAATATAAATAATTCGACAAAAAGCCTTTTATAACTTATATAATAGCGTGCCTACATAATATATGCATTAGCATAAACACATTTATAGACTGAAAGTATTTATTTACTTATTTTTATATTATTTTGTTACATTGACACACAACAATAACTCACAAGTTTACTAAAGCATTAACATAAAATTCTAAATTAATTGTATGCATAATAATAAACTAGTGTTCTAATAATATAAATATGCTCTCGATCCTTTGTACAATTATCTTTATGTAGTAATGAAATACCTAAGTATATTATGAAAAGGTCATAATTAAGTACAAACTGATGTATGTGACTGTAATACTAAATAATACAATTATTTACGTATTTTATTTACTCTCTATTCTGATTTCTGATTTCATCTCGTGTGTGTAAGCAGAATGCAGAACAGACGTCCTAATCTGATAGTATTGTCAGTGATGAATGAAATATAGAAACTTTGTTCCTGACTTGACTTGACTTGACTTGTATGTTTAATTTAACACAGTTGGTTGGTGTGTTGTTGCATGAGTGTGATGTGATAAACATATTTTTCACATTAAAACAATATCAGTAACTATACAATAAAAATATTATTAGTGAAATATAGTAATTAAATCCTATAACCTTTCCATTATATGAAACTATGCACTAAAAGGTGTAAATAAATGTATTATAGGCATATAGGCTACTATGTAACAATTACTCACTCCACATTCCACATTTCCATCATTACTCAATTCAGTATCATCACAATCGTTCTCTTTTGTTATTTTTTGAAGCAGTGATAAATTGTATACAGATTTATATGAGATATAAAGAGAAACATAGAGATTCGTTTCCATAATCTCACTTTTCACTATCTAAACTATTTTAATCCAATCCTATGCTAGTCCTACGCTGTGATCTGTTTTTTTTTGTAGTAAAAATTATTATTAACGAATGTACAGATAAATATATTTGTCTCTGTACAAATAATTATAATTAATTAAAAAATTAGTTCTCTACACATAAATGCAAATGTTTTAGAGCAAAAACGATAATCGAAGTAATCTATATTTGCAAATTGTATGCAAAATTATTTTGCTAGAATTTTCCTTTCAATGGCATTCTAAATTAAAAATCTCCAGAAACTCCAGAAATTGAATTTGAAATGTCTGAATTGAAAATGGAATACAAAATTAACTGACGTAAGCAATAATTGTATATCGAGAAAAGGTGAGTCGTTTCTGCTGACGTGTTCGCATTAGTTGATGCCGAAGCATAATTTAAGGATAATACTTTTGGCAGTGTGTTGTATAATGTGATGTGACTTTGCATAGATAGAACTAATTGTTCTATGACCTCTGCCAATGCAATGAATCATGAATAACTGAACTGAATTCACTGCATTTATTCTTACTACAATTAGAGCATTGCGAAACTTACTCTATATTACAATATACGAATATATGAATTTCTGGCGACTTTTTCGAAACAATGAAGAATTGCCTTTATATTTTTATATTTGGGAACAATAAGCCATTTCTATATTAAATATTGTGTATTTACTATATGAATGCTGTGCACTAGTTTCGTCTGGATATTACCGGAACACTCAATTCATAAATATATTCAGAATACTAATACATAAAGCTTTTCATGACCTTTCTAGATGCTATAGTATCATATTTCTATGAAGGAATATAGTTCCTATTGCATTTATTTGTACCAAATTATCACCAGAAATCTTTTGTAATAATATACAGGTACACCTATTACATAAAAACTGCATATTAAATATTATTACGTAAAGAATCTGAATATTTTATACATTTGTGAGTGTGTCATTGGATTTTATGGAAATAGGAACAGGATCTTCCTATATCCATTTCCTTTTTAAAATCTCTACTCATCTGAAAACTATTTTTACTCTTTCCTGTCTACATAAATATATCCTTATAAATAATACATGCGAAAATATGAATATTAATGTCCTGCTGATCTGTATTCTCTTGTTACTGTTACATAAATTATAATAGTAATTAGTAATTACTACTAAGCCGAAGATGACGTCAGAAGAATTCCTAATTACTAATTGCCTATTTACTATTTAGTAAAATTTTGTAGATATAATTAAAATAGAATGCGAGATCACCTGTAGTTAATTATGTAATTGAGTAATTAAATATAAATATCTTTTACAAGTAAATAGAATAAAAATGTAGCAAATAAAAAAATATCTTACTTTAGTAAATTTTCAGCTCCAGCACGTAATCGCATTTCCTTGTGTATTTCACGGTTAAGTTGTGATCTTTTTGACTGAAGACTACCCCGGCAGGTTGCCCGACACGGGTCATTTCCCTGAAAAACAAGAAAAATATAAAATTATAAAAACAATCCTAAAATACTTAAGTATTTACTTATGTAAGTAAAAATAGAAGATGAAATTAAATGTTTCCTTTTCAGGAATGTAATAAAGAATAATAAAAATCTCACTGTCATTCCAAAATGAATAAAAGAAAAGACAAAAGCATAAAGAACTTAAAACCTAAAGGAAAAACGTAGAAAAGAAAAAGCAAACTGATGAGATTGAGATTGAACTGTCTAAACGTCAGATCAGAATGCAAATAAGAGCATAATAGCTACTGCTATGTATAATGCATAATGTAAATGATAAATTAAGAGTAAACCCGGATTTCAAAGTTAAATGTTAAAGTGTTGCTAATTGCTTGCACTTATATCACAACACATCACATCACAACATAGAAAGATGAATAAAAGGTCATTGTATCGTTTAGATTAGCTTACGTACTCTCACAGCATCCCTTTCTGCAGAAAAAACAGTTCAATTCAAACTTAAACTAAATTTTGAGCAAGGAAAGGTAAACTATTTAGAATATAATGTACTTAAGGTATGTTTATGTGTAAGAGTTGTCTTTTGTGAATTTTGAATTGTGAATAGTATACTACATACATTGCATACCTAAAGCCATCTCCCTAAGTGAGCAATTCGATTCGTCATTTAGACACAAAGCTGTGAGTGATCCTATGCAAATGGGAACTGACAAGGAGAAATGGGGATGGAGATGGAAGTAGAACCGTAGCATGCCAAAGAAATGCATCGCTATCTATCTACCAGAAAATTCACATTTACACGACATGAGATGACATTTAGCCATTAAATCTTAAGCAAAAATAAGTAAAGCAAAACTTTACGCTATATGTCCTAGGATGGAAGAACTATGCTTTCGTGCTAAGCAATCGATTAAGTATTTTCGGTGAATATTAAGTACTTTGTGAAAAAATTGATCATTGTCTTAAAATATTCAGTACTTTGTGCAAAATTAAGTGTTTTTTGCGAATATTAAGTAATTCATGCAAAAATTAAGTATTTTCTTCCAATATTAAGTAATGCGTGCAAAAATTAAGTATTTTGTTACAATATTAATTAATTTGTGGAAAAAATAAGCATTTTCTTCCAATATTAAGTAATTTGTGCAGAAATTAAGAATTTTCTTCCAATATTAAGTATTATTATTATTTTATTATCATATGCCGGTCCCCTCGAGCATTTGCCCATGGACCCATCCAATATTAAGTAATTTGTGCAGAAATTAAGAATTTTCTTCCAATATTAAGTAATTTGTGCAAAAATTAAGTGCTATTGAGCATCTACCTAAAATATTCAGCACTTTGTGCAAAATTAAATGTTTTCTTAGAATATTAAGTAATTTGTGCAAAAATAAGTATTTTTTCCACATACATACGTTTTACAAAAGTTAAGCACTTTCTGTACGTTTTGCAACAATTGCTTATCTGCTGCTAATATAAAATGGAAGGGAAGGAAGAATCTGAATAAAATCTGAATAAATCAATTATTGAAATAAAAAATATATTTATCAATAAAAATAAATTAGCTTCAAATTAAAACACAAAAATTGGTTACGGAGCCTAAAATCTTAAACTTTGCCTACGACATTTACCACAGCACACTGTACTTTAATGCACTGCACTACAGTATTTACCATTTACGACAAAATCCTTATACAACATTATTTGAAGCTACTTTTAGTATAGTTTTGTTCTACTACTATTTATATGTGCGTATTTTTATATTCTTAATCATTTAGTGTTTGCTGTAAGCTGTACTGTTGTATTAGTACACACATAAGTATATAAAGTTGGTTATTGCCATTGCAGTTGCTTGCTGATCCCTGAGCCATTGAATGCTCATGTTGTGCATGCAGCGTAAAAATTGAAATAAAAGAAGCATCTTAAACTTTTCTATTGTATTTTTAAATGTTTAAATTGTTGTAGCATTCATCTTCTCCCTATGTAGCACCATACGAATACATCTTCCTTCAATTTCCCAACAAGAACAAGACCAACCAAAACCAACTCAAAACTGATTCACGTTAAAACTTAAAAGCCTTCTTGTTAAGTTAACTAAACATTTTCCAAGATTTCTTTACCAAACCACATTACACGTAGAAGTACACAAAGGCTAACTAGCAGGAATTCAAGATCCTCTGTCGTAATTGTATGTAATGCGATCTTTTTCCTAAAATTCTATGTTTTGTGTCTCAAAAGGTAAGAAAATGTGTGTAAAGTAAGTACACGAAAAAGAGACTCTCAATATTTTGAAGATCTCCCTGAGAAATTCCCATACAAATAAAATACAAAAGATTTGTGACAATTTCCTGCACAAAGAACATCTTTCTGTTCGTATGTAACTTGCTCTGGTTCTACAAAATGTAACAATTGTAGAATAAAATAATGGAAATGGAAAAATTAGGTCCAAAGTTCAATTCAATTCAATTCCAATCCACTGCGGTGTATTCTTATCAAATAAAACATGACATTTTGCCATTCTTTTCCCATTTTTCTATTCTGTTTAAGTTACAATACAAGAAAAGCTACATAAATACATACAGTACATACATACATACATTCCTACTTTAATACTGACTTGATTTAGTTTCAAAGTTTCAATGTTCACTGTTCAATGTTCAAGTTCAGTTCACCAGACCAAATAAGTGTAATAGAATTTATTACATTACACTTACTTAAGTAAAGTAAAGTATCTGTACGTTACACAAAACATCATAATACTACTTGCACCTATCTGTATCTTAGATAAGTGTCACTGTATCGCTCTAAAAACCCTTACACATGTGTTTTACTCTTTTTTATGGTGATCCCAATGTGATGCTATTCTTTACTCGTATTTATACTCCCATTCACTTAACCTAACCAGAAAAACATAACAAACTCCTTAAAAAGTTAACACAAATGTACAAACGTACACAGAAGCTTAATTGAACTCAATCTACATAAGCAGCCCAGCCCACCTGACTTGTATAATGTCTAAGTACAATCAAATCAAGACCAAATTGGATTCAATCACTCCAATTTCATTTAGAATGGAAATTTAATAGCTAAAGAGACTAATTCAGCAATAGGTTAGGAGAATCAAGATACAAACACAAAAACAAAGGTGGGCACCTTTTATATATGTAAACAGTACAGTAAACAGGTAGCTAAAGGTTATCTTGCAAATTTATAGTATAAGTTAAGTACCTAATAAGAATTTGGGTATGTTATATATTTATGTAGGTAGATTTTAAATTAAATGTAAATGGTTTGGTTAAATGGTAAATGGATCCTTCTTTCTATAAGTTTTCATTACTTAACTAGCGTTAGGCTGCTAGGTATGAGATGAACGTGTGTTATTTTATAATGTTAATGTTATTATACTCGTTTTTTGAATAAATAAGCCATGAAATGTGTTTTAGGTGAGTAAGGACCAAGAAGAATGAATGCAGAGCGATTTAATTGAACGTATACCGTTCTTTGCTTTGGTTTCTTAGTAAATTATTGCCTAAACACTGAACAGACATGATTTTGTTAAATTGTTTACCTTCTGCTTACATACCTTCAACATATATTATACCTACTGATACGTAACGTCATATTCAAATGTAATGTGAATCTTTGAATTATAATTTACAATTCTCAAAATTCAACATTATTTATTATTACAAGTTTTGTGCTATGCTAACTGCACTATTGTATGTAATATCATACGCAGGTATGTGTGTTTGCTTCTTTGCACTAAATATCTACAGAGAATTATTAAGTTTACGAAATTCTCGAGCAAAAGTTCGACCTTGCACTCGACCTCAACTATATACACAGCATACCTACATAAGTATCTCTATTTACTAATACTTAATTTTTGATATGTAAGTCATAGTAGTCCCAGGCCAGGATATTGTATATAGGAAATAAATTATTTGCATTATACAGAGTTCTGAGAAATTTTGTTGATTATTTTGTATTCTTCTTGAGATGAGGATGAACTATGACTATGAACAGGTGATTTAGTATTGATATTCAGAATTCAAGTATTTGGATCATTAGAGGAGATTTCTATTGTAAATTGTAAGTAAAGCGAGGATAATGGATTACAATTGCTCAGAGCAGGCCAAGGCCAGAGGGAAACTCCGCATTAAATAATGAGTGACCAAATGCAAACCAAACCAAACCAAGAAGAATCATGCTGAAGATGAATACACGAAACATTCATTAAGAAGCTGGCCTGACCAACAATATAAGTACCTACAATCTACGTAAGTAATAGAGATGAGATTGAAACTGTTTCTTCTACAATGCAATCTTATTAAGTAGGCAAATAACTAACAGAACTAACTAACTAACTAACCAGGCAAGACTTGACTAAGGCTGAGGCTAAATAATAAAGACGAGCTTTGAGGTTAGCTTAGCCAAGCCAAGCCAGGTAGCCAAATCCTTTTCCCTATCCTTTTCCGTATTTCCCCAAAAGAGTGATGACCTTTTAGCCATCATTCTTACATACCTAAATACCTGCAGTACATACTATATACTAACATTATTTATATACTACATGAAGGTATACGATGAAAAGTAAATATAATAAGTATGTCTTCCTATAGGGATAGTGTATGAATTGAAAATTCCAAACCAAGTTCAAGAATGAAGAGTGAAGCTAAATAGTTTATTGTATGTAAGAGTAAGACCGGAGCTAACGTTATAAGAAATAATACAAAATAGTTAACAACGCTAACACAAATGAGTTAAGAATTTATTTCTGTATACAATGATAAAGAATTGCGTATTAAGTATATAGAAAATATCTACTCACTCTTCCTTATAAATAACACATACATAAATACTTTAGTTTCTAGAACTCCCTTATGTACTTAACTTACAACTTACACTAACACACATAAATACTGTAGCTAAACACAATAGGTGTATTTAAAAGTTAATTGTGGCTTGGTTTAGCTATTAACGTAACGTGACGTAACAGAACACAACCAAAACCAACTTAAGTAAGTATAAATGAACATCTTTAGAGAGGATTTTCTGTTCTTGTTACAAGTATATCTGTAATAGTAAAATTTACGCTTAGATTGCATTACATTACATATTGCATACAACTTATGTTATCTTCTTATGTATTTATTATTAGGAAAGGATGCACATCCTTTAACTCGTAATATTTACTGCATGAGAAATGCTCTACACTCTACAATCTTCTACAAACTATGCACATATTACATTACCCATAATATTTAAAGATTCTATTTTGGTTCAAATAATTTTTATCGACACTAAAAGAAAGGAAAGAAATAAGTTCTATTGAAAATAACAGTAATTCTAATGAACTTTACGCATATTATTATGTTACAATTACAAAAAAGAAAATATGAGACAACTCTCTCACAAAAAATAGCTAAGATGTGTCTAGATGCTAGAGATATGTGTAGTAATAAGGTACTTAATAATAATAATCGCGTATAGAATTGGATTAGATTGCTTCTTCGGTTCTTTTCTGAATGGAATTATCAAAATTGGCAGACCGTTACTCGTGTATGAAGTGTATGAAGTGTATAGAGGTAAAGTTGTAATATAATTGGATTATTATGTGCCACAGTTAACAATTGGCTGCTGAGTTGAACTGAACTGGATTCCTTCCCGTCTTCCTTGAGATTGTACATACAATTGCAATTGAGAATTCTTTATTCTACTACATAACTTTAACACAGAAATCAAGAACAGATGTAAATCAGCTCAGCCTGTCTCCCTCACGCGGCGAAAATGCTGCCTTGTGCAAATTTTTAAGTTTAAGTTGAACATGTTTGTGAATGAAGAGTTATCTTCTTGTCCGTTTGCCCTGCATCTTCATCTTACTCATACAGATAAATGCTACAGAAATTCTATGAAGCGAAAACGGTTTCCTTTCCCATAGAATTCTAATAAAATATTATCTTTTGTGTAGTTTAAGATGATTTCCCGTCTGTCCTGTCCCTGTCATGCCAGTCTGCTTCTATTTAAAATAAATTGAGCTGCCCGTATGGTATGTCTTTCAATTTTCAGCCCTTCCCAATTCACACACTAAATTATTCAATATTATTACAAGCCAGTGTGTGAAAAGTAAATTGAGATGATAAGCAAATGACATCTCATGTAATTTCATGTGAAAGTTTTTTAAAACTTAGTTTATGAAGGATTGTCAACTTAACTCAAAATTTTTACTTTCATTCCTATGACGTTTATAGTACAGTAATATTTAGAGTTTGCAATTTTAGAGCACACATGAAAGTACATGTATTATTTATCTGTTTAAAATAATAATTAAGCGTTTGGCCAAATTAAATGAGTTTTATTGATTTTTCGATTGCAAAATTGCAAAATCAATATTTTCGTTTTCTTAAAGAGATATTCGGTTTAATTGATTAGTTGCCAAAAATTGTTTTTGCATGCAATGTTGTGAGTGAAATGGATTACCTACATTTAATTCAAGTATCTTTCGACACTAGACCACTTTTCTTCATCTTTGGTGTAGCATTAGCCGATAATTAGATGTAATTAAGCGTGAAATAGAGATCTCCTTTCTCCAACTTCACTTACTAGTCAATCAGTATTAGGAGAACTGTTCCTTGTTATATTTTGCATGTGGAATTGTTATAAATTTGAATGATTACTACAATAAACTTGATTTGTTTTGAGTTTCGATCTTTTCTATGAACATTTAGGCATAATAACTTACTTAAGTAAAAAATGCATACAATATTATAGAGTTTTCCTCACTAGGTAATGTAAATATGATAATGAATTGTAAGTATTGCATTTTGCATTGCGTGTATCATGTAACAACTTTTGTACGTATACAGTATACAGATAGCTGTTAATGTTAATTCTTTAACTATTTTACTTGCATTTTATATTACATTACTTACGGTACAGCTTTATTATTTTCCTTTCTCTAGTCAACATTAACATTACATTACATTAGGATTTCATTCCTTCAATGATTATAGGTAAAGGATTGAAAGTATTTAGTGTATTACTAGTACCTGTACTGTATATCATGTGTGTAATATAATCTAACTGTTGCAGAAAGTACAGTAACACAAAGAAAGAGACATGCACATAAAATAGT
>JAQFYC010003684.1:0-19862 GCA_034694165.1 Tomocerus mixtus
TAAATGTGACATGTAGCGTACCTCTGAGCAATAGTACGTACAGAGCTTACGATTCGAAACAGTTTTACTAATAATGAACTGCCAACTTCATTCATTGAAATAATGTGCTTTAAAATCGGTGTGCAACATCCAGAAACCATAAACGAAACTCAAAGAAAATGAAAATATGAAACGAATGAAACGAGATTCATGCATAGCGAAATATTAGGAAGTGCTAAATATTTCTATACATATATTTGTGCATGTGTACTAAGCGATTATCTTAAATCGACGATGATCACTCATTGAAGTATCATAGACAAACGAAGTGGTCATTGTTAAGAAGAAACATTACGCTCAGTTTACTCATAGTCTGTGTGTAAGCATGCTATACTAAATAGCATAAAGGTGTATATATTATCATAGCTGTCTATACAGCAGTGCTATAAAATGAAGAGTGAAACTAAGGATGCTTGCAGCCTTTACTAATTACCTAATTGTCAGCTTAACTTTCTTTATCATTACATTTTAAGCATAGATATTCTAATTTCTTCTGGAAAAATTAAGGTAATTTTGACAATTAACTTGTATCTGTATTACCTTTATCATGATACCTGCCAGCTATTTGTGTAAGTAGTATTGCACATTATATCACTAACATAATGACGAAGTAGGTAGGTCAAAACTCTTACTTAAAATTCTTAAATTCGACTGCTTGATTTATTGATTTCATTTAAAATTTTCTTTGAAATATTGTAGCCTTTGCTAGCACACTGCTTTATAATTCCAAAATACCTAGAATGGATTGTGATTATTTATGTATGTTGATGCTGTACTACAACCTTAATATATGATGCTTATCTGTGTTATGTAGATTATGCACATATCTGTGTATCAGAAAACTATGTAAATGTACCTATATATTTAGATGAACCAAAACAAGAAATTCGTCTTGCTTTCATGTTTTTACAAAAAAACGATAGATGTTTTTGAAACCACTGTAACAGATAAAAGTATATTATTTGTCTCCTTTCAGTAATATGGATTATTAAATGTAGGCAGAAGAAGGAAAGGGAGATGTTTTTGCACACAAAAGAGCCGTGAATGCATATGAACAAAGTATAAACACTAGTCGCTACGGTTTGATTGAATACAATGAGAAACTGGTCCTGGCCTGGCTGAGATATAAATATCCATATCTACATATCTACTAATAGTTAGTAAGTAGTATATCAATGCATACTTATTTGGTAAAATAATATATACACGAGGAAGAAGACAAGGCAAAATACTATACTTGAAACAAAATGAAACTAATGTGGATGTGGAAGCAGAAAGAAACAGTTTGCACGCTTCCATGAGCAATTGTGAGAGATGTGATGTGGATGTTGGATACATATGTGGCTTTGGAGTGTAAACTGGCGCCCAGAAGAGGTTACCAAAAGTAAATTGGTATTAACATACGCAGGTTCGTAGTTCATACATATACCTAACCATAAGACAACCCATTCCGACACTATTTTCCCATGTGAGGGCGAATAATATTATATTTCTTTACACTTTTTCGATTTCAAGCGAGGTGTGGTTACATTATTTTTCAACATTATGTACACTTCACTCTTTCCAAGAACATTCATTTCGTCTCGTAAAGTCGTAAATAGTTGAAATTAAGAAAGTTTCAATTAAATTAAGAGTAAGAGTAAGAGGAGTGATGAACTTGTTTATTAATGTTTTCATAATGAACATATAGTATCCCTCTTTCATCTCGGCAGACTCCATAATTAAAGTAAATACACTTTAGTTCGTGTCATGGCATTTGGTATTGTTGTCTTTGTTAAAACATGCCTACATAATGAAATTTCAACCTACAGTGATATTGACATTGAATTGGATGCCCATTTAATAACTTTAAGTTGGATTATTAACTATTATGTGCCATAATATGATCATATAAAGCAAGGTTATAGGCTTCACTTACGGTCACTTTTCTTCCCTTATTTTTCTTCTTCGAATCTTTGTAGCGTCCTCCTTCGTTGGCTTGTGCGTTCCCGTGAGAATTGGCAAAATCAGTCACGCCATGCTCCTTTCCTTTATAGTTTGTCACTTTCACTCCATCAGTATCTATGATTGTCAATATATTCCATATTAGCTTTTGAAAATATTTCTTATTACCATACAAGCTCAATAAACCATGGTATAAGACTATCTAACGCATAACATCGCAACGTTACATTATGCGTACAGGTACTTATTATAATAAATATACGTATTACTTGTACCACATAGATTCTAATCTTACTACACAAAACATAATAATAATGTGAAGCAAGATAGTAGGCTAAGCATTCTTAAAAAGTGTGTGTTACTTTAGCTTTGGCAAGTGGTACATTACATATGTATATTTATGTAGTAAAGAAACTCATAATAATATCATAATGTCATGTAGACAATGTCATCAATGCAATGTCTTTGACTCAGTCGTAATATAATGATTCATGAATTTTAGCTAAAACCGCTACTGTGCTCGTATAATATATGTAGAATGCTCTGTATGACATGACAAACACTAGTTTAATCTCAATTCTAACAATCACCTACAAACCACACGCTCTTATCGCTCTTGTAACTTACAGTTTTTGCATTGTTTAACGATTAGATCGTGAGATTATAAACTTTCAATCTTTTCAAACCACTTTTCCTTTTGCATCTTATATGTGTGCAGTGTGCATAGATAGTAAGTACGGATTAATACAAAATCTAGTTACTATTTTCTTGCCAAACAAATAATGTTATTACATACGTAGGTGAGTACATACAATCAGCATCAGCATGTACTCATACAATTTACTATGCTTAATTAACTTACATTGCGTACGCAAATTAAAAATACTAATTTTACATTGCAGCACGACTTTTTTCTTAAACAATTATTTAATCACTTCTAACTTCTAAGGTTGTATAATGTCTTAATCTTATCAATGTTGATGGGACGTTTGTTTCCTGAATTGTAATCGATAATAAATAGTTGTTTAAAGATAGTTACAGTGATTGGAATTAGATTAATAACTAGAATAACTACATGTAACTTGCTAATCTATTATTAGTTCAAATCGGAAACTAATTCTATTCCGTTTATCTCTAATCAACATGCTTTGTTACAGCTACAAGTAAAAAACGACATGCTGCTTGCTACCTAAGTAAATATCTTAATATTTAGCCGTAAATAAAAAATATGGTTCTAAGAAAAAATGTGCCATTAAAGTCCACAGCGGAACAACAATTATACTCAGTTGCATTTTTCACTTACGACTACTAAATAGATAATTTATAAATACTTCTTAGTTAACAAAACAATAATTATATACCTATAGTGCTGTAGTACAATGAATTTGGAACTTAAAAAACTAATTAATAATCTGCAGGAACCTGAACCAGTAAAAATTTTCTCTAGAAACTTTTCTTATACGTAATATATTAAGTATTCGTAGAAGCTAAAATTAGCATAAAAATAATTGCTAACGTATGAAGTAGGATTTGTTTTTTTGCAAAATAGACGCATATGAGTACTTACAATGTTACATATAACCGCAACCTAAGTAAAAGTATTTCTGTATATTAGTATAGCTATGCAAACAACTATTACTGGCTACTGTAATTTAAGTGTGCATTTTTAAGTAGGTGGTTAATTATGTACAATATTATGTTAATGTTACGTTAAGTTGAGATTTAAGACCCCAATGTAGTCATGCAGTGCATATATAATATGTACATTATTCTAAAACATCTGCAAATAAGCATGCAAGCTCTTTCATTAAATGCATCTGAGCAAGAAATAGAAATCTCAAAATTAAATGTACCTATGCATAATATCCACTGCACTGTTCCTTATACTTTATTATTACAGAGTTACAATACCTACTAGTTATACATAGATTCCTCTGCATCTCTGACGGTATTACTGCAGTGCAGTGCAAAAGCCAGTCAGTTTCTCCGAACGCATATTGGCACTGAAGCGTAATTAATTATGAGTTGACCTTAACTGCACCACTGTACCTACTATGTACTCCTCTAATGATAACTCACTACATAAAGCGTTCGCTTAGCATTGATATAAACACTCTCTATAACATAATATTATCATACTAAATATGAATACTATTAAACTACAGATACATCAATCCATCCTAGTTCAATTTTATGTACCGTAATACTTTTGTTGAGATGGACAATGCTTTGTTGGTACTAAAATGCAATAAAAATTCCTTTACATGGTGCATCTTTAAAGCTCATGTTTTTCACGCGTTTTGCATGCAACTATTTTATGACTGAAGAGCGAATGCATTTAGCTTGATTATTTTGCACCAAAATATCAAATTAATAAAACTGGTACACTTTTACTATCATTCTATCTGTAGCGAGTGTCATTAATACACCATAAAATTCACTAACTACACATCTTAATCCATTCTCAATGAAAAATATGTTATCTACCTATGTACAACGTGTCTACTAATATGGGAATGCAAAGTATAGCGAACTACTACTACAGCTACTACACATAATAGATCGTAAAGCAGAATAAGAGGGAGAATAGAAGAAATGTAAGTATGTATCAATCACAGACATATATTTCAATTTAAGCGTTAATGCATTAACTAATTTAATTTCATCTACAATATTACGGTCTATTATCTGCATCTACCTAAGCATTCTTCAATTGGAGTGCAACTGTATGTAGGTCTGTTAACGAAAGGAAATTTTTTGGAGTAATAAAGAATTTTTGTAGTAACAAAGGTGTTAAAGCATTTACTTAAAGCAGTATTCTTTATTTGAAGTATATTTGTAAGTATGAGGAAACAATATAAAAGCGATTGACAATTAGTTGTAGATTATATTTGTACTTTTGGTAATTATGATATGTAGTAGTATGTTGTAAACAGTATAAGCGAAGCCAGAGCTAAATGATTTATCAGATAGATTAACTTAACGAGAATGTTATCGGGTAGGTCAGCTTATAGCAAATAATTATTATTGAATAAACATAGTAGTAATACAAAGCATAATGTTTAGCAAACAAGAAGAATAGTTTTTCAGAAGAATTCGTGTGTATTACAGATTGCAGATGCATTGCATTGACTTTATCTGTACATCAACAACAGTAATACGTAGACATTGTATAGATAGGAACATACATACATTCACACACACAATTATTATACTTGTTTAAGCACATACTACAATTTACTAGCATATCTCAATTAGTGTAATGTTAAGTTAAAGTTTAGAATGAGAAGAAGATGCATCTTCACAGAAACTTATTCTTTATCCTGCTGTAAAGCATTAAAGCAGGTATCAAATGGCATATCAGAGAAGCGTAATATTAGAAGTGAAGCTACAGGCACTAAATCTACCACACAACGCGTTCGAATACGTCTACCTGAAATTCCAATTAGGAAATTGCTTTAGCATCAACACACACATACATATAGAGATAGATTGATAGAATCATAGAAGGAAAGATAAGTAAAGCAATTAATAGTATTCGCCGTAAGTAATTAGGAAGTCCTATATACTTAGGATTAGAGAGATACTAAACATAAGATGTTATTAAAGATCATATAGGAATGGTATTACTTACCAGTCAGAGTTTTTTTGTGATGCTTTCCGTGATCATTTCCATGATGATAATTTTTACTTTTCTCTTTCTGTCTGAGATTTGTTCCATATACTTTGTAATTGGCAGTAGCATGAGACTCATGGGAGCCGGCGCTAAGTAAATCATTTTTATTGACATTTTCAGGGACGTTTTTATTGGTTTGAGGTTCATCGTCTTCCTCCTCGTCTTCCTCAGAGCTTTCGCTTTCAGCTCCTTCCTCAGCATCGTAAATGCTATCTGTCGCATTGGCAATGGTAACATCCCAAGCCGTGGAGGCATTGTCATCCTCTTCTTCAACAGTATCTCCGTTTTCATCCGTTTTCACAATTTTTACACTGCGCAATATGAGTTTAGATCCCTCGGGAAGCTGAGAAAAAACCAATCGATCTAAATCCTCTTCGGCTCCATGCATTAAAGTATGGTTTAGCAGAGCTTGGCGAATTACTTCTTCTGGATCTGCAGCTCCACGTCCTCCAGCAAGTCTTATATGTTTCTCATGACCGAAGTCAGAACCAGGACCAGGAGTGGGAGTAGAAGTAGAATCGTTGGTTCGTTTTTGGAAAACCGAGTCTGGCTTTCTTGATAGGAACAGAGTTGAATTATTGGATCTTCTCAGACTGGGAGGAAGAGTAGATGGAAATCTTCTAACTCCTTCTGTCGAGGAATGCCATGTAGATTCATTTGAGTTAGAGTTAAACCTGGATTTAGAATGAATAATTTTTTCTCGTTCAGATCTCCCTGTCCCAGAACTATTAGAGCCAGATACTGATGATATATTTGCCCTTCGGAATTGCGGTTTCATCGAAGCCTTTAATTGCTTTTGCTCTGTTGAAGGGGGAATGTGATTTTGATTTCCTGTTGAGAGATACTTTTGAGTTGATGTTGATGTTGAACTCGAAGTTGAAGATGTAACAGAGCCAGTAGTAGCTGGAGTAGAAGATGATGATGATCCGCTCGTGTTATTTGATGTGATATTAGAAAATAACTTTTCCAGGGGGAGTGTCACAACTTCCCGTTTTTGACTCGAAGTTGCGATAGAATCATTATGTCTTCTTGCTAAAGGTACACTCTCGGTCGAACTCTCATTCTTAACCGTAAAGTTAAAAGCATTTGAAATCAAGGCACTTATGTCGACTTGAGGAGTCGTATTGGCGTTCGTATTGGCATTGGCAATTTTATTATCATTATTATATGTTCTTATAGGAAACACAACTCGAGCTGGTTGTGCTGGATATGGAAGTGCAGATGAGATTATAACTGGAACTACTGTCAATACTGCAATTATATTTATGCAGGACAGAGTACATCGTACAAAAGAAGGAACCTGTATACCACATTCCAACAAATAAACATCTTTAGCTATGATTAGTTGCAAAAATGTTAAGTAAAAGCACTTATTCATGCTCCAGATTATGACAATGCAATATCTGTATATTCTACTTCCATAAAAATTAGCAAAAGATTAAAATAAAAATGTCATACCTTAAACTTGGTCCCCATTAGAAATGGCAATTTGGTATTTGACTACAAGGAAATTAATTCATGGAATCCGAATATTTTAATGACTAGCAATAGCCAAAAACTTGGGCTAAATTGACGAAACTCTTAGAAAAATATTTTGTTTTCTCACGGAACATATAGAAACAGTAAAATTACAAAAAGTAGTTAAGCTTGTAGATTTGTGATTAAATTGTTTTGTGACAGTCCAAGTGTTGTGCCGCCTGGCCTGATGGCTCAATATTCACTAGTCAACTGCTAAACTGCAAGTTGTAAGTTGATGAAAACTATTTGTTTGACTGATTCATGCAACTGTATAATATGCTATTAAATTATTTATTGTATGAAACACATTATTAGTATTATGAGTAAGTAGACAGCAGACACAATACTCGCAGTACCTGTAGACAGTGTACAGTTTTTTTAGTTTTGTTGGTTTGCGTAGATATGCTCACATAGATACATATACAATACAGTACACTGCAATACAATAGAATAACACTCAAAATGAAGCTGAGACGAAATGAAACTGACCAAAAATAAGCAGATTGAAAGAGTACATATCATATTATCATCATTTGCAACGCTGGTTTCTGCCTTATTCTGTTTATCTTGAAGAACTTATGGCTAATTTCTCTATTTCACCTTACCCCTTTCTTCATGTGCACATCAGATCATTCGCTTATGCTGTGAATCTAAAGGTTTACTATACTACTTAATGTTAATACTAACATACGTTCGCTACCTACTCACATACTACATACGTAAAGATAAACGTAAATGCATATTTTTCACTTTAAGGATAATACATGCATTGCCCTTACACAGAGTTACTAGATTGATACATTAACTGTGCAGACAGGTGCATTTACGTAGGGAGTTATTGTTCACACACAGTATAGCACAGTTTAAAGTCTGGCAAGAAGCAAAGACAAGTTTAGCGTTGAAATTGAATGTTACCTACATGAACATGTAGTATGTAAGTGTAAAAGAGTCTTACACTTAAACTATAAAAAACATGAATGAATGTCTAGCATTTGGGAATAAGTGTACGAAACTACACCTTATATCTGTAGTGTTTAGATATCTTCTCTATTGTTACATATTACACATTCATGAACCGTGTACCAATATCTTCTGACATATGAAACTTCTTCACAAATGTTAACTTTGTATTTTATTGCTTGATTATGTCGATTAATGTAAAATGTATCATACTATCCTAGAGACGCGTTGTAGACAGTTGTGTAGCATACAATCATTAAACATGGATCGTATATTTTAGGAACTATTTATGCTTAATGAAATATATTAATGAACTCACTCAGAATAACCTCCAAACTTACAAAAAAAAATCGTAATGAATTGAACTACCGTTTTAACAGAATAAGATTAATACTAATTTGTATTTGTATAACTAGGTATAACTATATAATTATGTAAATAATTACACATACCGTAGGCAAGCACTATTACAGCCTAAACATACGATATCAATGTTAATATTTATGTCAAGGTGGGTCATTGCAATTTTATGGATAACTAAATATGTCACAATCTTTCATGAAAGTGCAATGTAACATTTTTGTTGTTTAACACTGCAATAATAATCAAAGCATGCTTAGATTACCAATAATGTAAGTACTCAAACAACCTAGGTAATTAGTGCTTGAGGTTAACCTAATCGTAATACTACCATAAAAGGTGTAACTACAAACACTTTGCCATTACATTTGTCCACTTATTGTAAGTGGACGTATCTGTATACCTACAGTACCAACAAGAAAGCTGATAAATATGTCAAAGGTTCTGATTTGAGCAAGACAGAAAATTAGTGCGTTTGCCATACCAATTATTTATTGCTATTATGCACATAACAGAAAGTGTGAATTCATTTGACGTGAAATGGCAAACCTCAAATGATTCCAAATCCATCATCACAATCACACGCATTGTACAGAATGGAAATAAATAGTACATGAGTTTTGATTCTGTGGATTGTTTGTGACTGTGAGTACCATGAAAATCAAAAACTCGTTAATTTGTAATGCGAGCTTAGGGATATTGATAATTGAAAAATAGAAATGATTGATGGTACACCTAGATTTTAAAGTGTTTATCATACGATACGGTATTGTGGACTATTGTACGCGGCCAAAGTTAACACTCTCCCAAATCTACAAATCGAGGGCTGTGGTTTCATGATTTCCTTACTAAAACTAAATCATAATTCGTAAACGATAAGTAGGTCTGCTTACTGCTTGGTCTTTACTTTACTATTAGTCTAATCTATCTAGGCATTTACATTTACATCTGGTTCAACCAAATTCTGATTATCTTCTATGATTTCTCTATTGTACGGATTAGAAGAAAGGCACTTGTTTCTTGTTCCACAGCATAAAGTATTGTACTTACAATCAAATACATACAATGTATAAGAATGTACCGGAATCAGAATATATTTTTATCACAATTTTTGTAAAAATTAGTAACAGAGTACTATAATTACCTTAATAATACTCTTGGGTAGTAATTATAGGAAATATTTAATTGGATCACAATGGATCATTAGCCATTCTGACAGTTAATTTCAAGCATTCATAAACACGCGTAACAATGCAATTACAATAAATGTACGTGCATACAAAATGCAATGAAGTGCATAAAATGCTAGTGTGAATCTATATACTTATGCACATAAGTATGTGTATAATATTTTACAACGGCAATACGCAATTGCGTTAAGTCGTCTTTGCTCTGCTGTATATTGCACATAAATATGAATGCACTTGCATTGTGTGTACTTCTGTAGCACATGTACTCTGCGTTAGAAAAAACAAGACGCAACTTCCATTGTCACCCATTTACAAAAGACAATTCTTGCCAGCTTGCCACATAAATATCTTTTCCTTTTTATAAAACATTTTCTTTTCTCTGAAGTGAATTGTGTGCTATTATACTCTGAACTGTACAATAATACCATATATTTATATCTATCCACAAAAGGGTGTAGAAAATCTGCATTACTTATAGGATTAGCTTAAAATACTTAGGTACAGATCTCGAGAACAAGAAACCAAGTATAAGTTAAATACATATAAAACGTTATGGGAATGCCCATATACTTACTTAAATCTAGTATATACCTATGCATATCAGCAGAAAAAAATCGGTTTACTGTATACCTTACTTAATAATTAACTTCACATGTATAGGTATTTATAATGCTTACAGTTCTAACATGATGCATATTCTTCCTTATCTTTACTATTTATATCTGTGCAACGCAATGCAATGGTAATGATCCTGTGGACATGCTGAATGAGTGCTGATTGACCACTATCATATCTCTCAGGACAAAGCTAAGATAGCATCTCATAGATACATGATAAATACAACAACAAACAGCAATAACACAAAAGGTGACAATGATCACACCACATTAATACAAGAAAGTCTCAAAAATGTAAAACCATCCCAGACACTTCTTTCTATAGACAACTAAAACTACTTTGTCGTTGTTAGCTATTATTATTTGTGAGCAGAAACAACCAAATCAACCACAATATCTGAAACGGTGTGTATTAGAAAGCTTAAAATATTTATCCGCTGCCTTTCCACAAAATAAATGCATAAAATAATCGTTAGGATAGCAATATGAATATTATTTATACGCCTAACATCAAGTAGATGCATAGGACACATACACACAATTAATCGAAATAAATAATAATATTCTATTTAGGTCTGCCGGTTCAAATGATATGTACTATCTTAATGTAAATTCTGTTTAACATAAATGGTAGATGGTAGTGCGTACTGCTGCTGGACATGATATGGTACATAGTATAAGTACTAGAGTAGAAGAAAAATAAGTTGTTACCTTCAGTTATTTATCTTTAACTGTGTAGTTATGTAGGTAGATGGATAATATCTACTGAAGTACATATGTGCCTTAACATTTTTATTGAAATATGTAAATTAGCGATGGCGATATGTTAGTCTTTTGCATGCAACTGCTTACAATTTCTACATAGGTACGAGTATTATTAACTCTTGATGGCATAAACGCGATTGATTGGATTCATTAAATACACGTTGTATTATTATCTGCTCTTAGTTATTAGTAGGCACTATCTATTAACATAGAATTGTAGTTAGAATTATAGAATTATTGCTCGTGCTACAGATACAGATAGCTACTAAGTGTAAAGATACATAATCTTATGTCCTTATCCTTAAACAGTGAGACTTGCTCTTAACACTCTAAATAGAGTTGGCAATTTGTATGCACTCTGTGCTCTGTACTCCGTAACCTGTACCATTATTGGCAATTCATGTAAAATATTTTGTTTTAAGTAGATATAAAGTGAAACACTTATGTAATAATTCTCTTAAGCACGGCAGCACTACATAATATGTAATAATGCATTTTGGATGTCTTTATAGTATGTAAACGAGAACAAGAGTCATCCAATCCACTGCATAGTGCATACTATGACCTGTAGTCATTATATAAATAGTAGATAACTATCATACTAACATTATTAACTATGCTTTATGCTACAGATACTTTATGTACTACAAAAAGCATAAATAGCCTTATAAACTTGCTATATATTACGGGTTTACTATGCAGTCTATCATAGCCATAAAAGTAAGTGCCACTTCTTACTTATGTTATATTATGAGCAACATTCTTAGCATTACATTTATAATGTGCTAAACAGACCACCTAACCATTTTTTATGCACGAATTTCACTTTTACTGCGAATCTTTCTATCGAAAGGAAATCAGCCACATTTATCTATTATGTATTTGCAGTAGCAGTTACTTACTCTGGTTACTTTAAAAATCTGTATCACGCAAACCTACCAAATTACCTACTGTATGTCCGCATTCATAATCCTAATGGGTTCACATTTCTTATAGCAAACCAAACATAACATCTATAAAAAGACTACTAATTCCTCCATTAGTGTCTTACACATAATGTTTACAGCTTTCTTTTGGTATTCTATAAATAAATAGATACAGATATTTTGAAAGTTAACTACTAACTACGTAATCAAGAGCGGATGTTTAAGATCTATTGAAAGTTATTACGTGATCGAATTACAAATCTAATAGCTGAGAAACTAAATGAAATAAAACGCCAAATTCATCATCCTACAAATATTTGCTACAAATTACTACAATTTATTCTTGCTTTTATGGAAAAAATGAAAATTCTTCTAAAATTTTTTCTAAAATTAGTATGCGCATACTATTTGGTTTTTATGCTAATGTATGCAAACATTTTATGTTACGTGCTTATCAGTAGAATGCTAATTATAATTATGTATGATGATAAATAAATAAAAGATCATTATCACAGCAGTCCATCTCCACAATCTATTTCTTTACTGTATTTATTTTTACTTTAGTATAATAATGATAACAAGACGTAAGTATGCAGGTATGTATAATGTATATAGTATTTCTGTATATCTGTAATGTAATTATGCATGAGTTGTATTGTAGTTGTAAATACCCCTACATATCTCTTAACACGAGTGTTTACATACAATTAGCAACATGCTCTACTTAAGTCGTAGAGTTTGACAGCTTAACCAATAAATCTACATTAAATTTATGTTTTACGTTACGTACGTAGGTTCATTTATAGTATAGTAGTACCTATCTATGTTCATTATAGTATCATATCTAATTACATCAATACTTTATTCGAGAGTAGTTTGATAATTACAACTTAAAACCTTTACATATAGTATAGTAGTATATATATTTAGTATATGTATGTATATCATAATGTTTTGTTTATTACGTAGCATTAATGAGAAAAATTAAACTGTATAATATGTATATAATAATTATAATAGTTACATTAGATACAGTAGTAAATAATAATAAGTAATAATAATAATAATGTATCTATACTTTGAGTGATTAACTAAATTCCTAAGAATATTTAGCGATTGGAATTGACGATTTTAGTCCGACGTACATAAAAATAACATTTCCCTTAATTTTATATAACTATAATACACTAATTGCTAGCATAACGCAATAACGTAAACAATATGCAATAATAATTTTAGTTGTTATTAGCTATTAGATTAGGAGTAGGTGGTAATAACACAATATATGTATGTATAGTTGTACTTAGCCACTAAAGTACATAATAAATGTAATCGTAGATCATTTCATAACATACATATTACATCATATATGTCTAGGTATGTTTCTATGTATTTTACATTTACATTTATCTTGTTTAATTAGTAAGGATCTAATAAAACACCGACCGAGACGCTATCATTCATTCAATATACAATTAACAATCAATATCTAACTGGGCTAAATAAATTCTGCACAAAACACTACTTTGTTTGTATTATTTTACATATAGTTTTCTTGTATGCTAATTATCCTTCCTTTTAGTATGTATTATGTATTTACTTTACTTGCCATAATATAATATGTTCACTAAATATCTACAATGTTGTTGTTAACTTAACTACTGTTTATGTACAATACATTTTATGTCGTATGTTATGTTGTATAGTGTAGTTTTAGTAGCTAAGTCTATAAGTGCTCCATACTCTCTGCCGCAACATCATATTCATATTGACTAATTGTTATTTACTTTACATTCTTCAAGAGATACTTCGTAAATGATACTACATAAATATGTAACAGTAATCAAGAATGTATGCTAGTGTGTAAATTGTAAATGTTTAATGTACAGCACACAGTTACAGTTAGGTTTCAGTAGTCAGTTAGTATTTAGTAATGTACTTCGTGTGTTTAATAAAAAGATCAACATATTCCAAATTCTATCAAATGTTTTGACTTTTGATGTGGCCTGGGCTCTATTGTATGTTATGTTACGAAATAACCAATGTAATTTGTAAAAGATTGTTCTGTCTTACGAATTTGTAGGAAGAGCTATTTTAGGTAGCTAAAAGGCAAGGTTAGATAATTGTTAAAGTAAATTAGATCTACAATCTACTCCAATAATTATGTCTTCTATTTACTTGTGTAATTAGTTTGTCAATAGGTCGTTATATCTTCTACTAATGTATTTAGCTTCCTGAATATTGTACATGAAGTATTTTAGATCGACTAGTAGAGTGACAATACATACTCTACCCTACGCCTACCTGCTCTATATTTGGTTAGAATTTTGGAAGTCACACAGAGGATCACTTATTGTTATGTTCTGTTGGGTAATTTGGACAGCTAATTAGATCGCATGGATTTCTAGTATAGTTAATGATTCTTTGTATTTATATAATGTAGGTACGTACGTCAATGTAAAGACAATAGACGACAATGTTACATTAATAATTTTGTCTGGTAAAGGGATTAATTGAACAATTTTTATAAAAACAGAGTAAGTATCTGTAAGAATGAATTCTGAGTCTGTTTGAGTAAATATAAGTATAAACAGACGTCGGTACGATTTACGGTAAGTGTTAATACATTACATTCATTGATTTGGTTTACAAGATCTTCATTATTAATATCATCAAACGACAAATTAAAATTGAGCAATTGCATAGGTAGTAGGATATAATTACGATGTAACATTTGCTGTACAGGTTTTGAGATATTTATAATGTATTTTATGATGCTGGAGTAATAGTATTGCATTGTATGTATGTAACAGTGTTTTTAAAGACATATTTTAGTAAATCTGATGGAGGTATTAAAGGGAACTGATTTATATTGCTCACCGTGTCTTATTTTGGACTGGATTGTATGAGAAAATGAATTTTACTACGGATGCTGCTAATTAAGTTGTTTCGAATTGCTAATCTGACATTATGTGGCTAAAAATATTTCCCGTATTGTATATTCATAAAGGTTCAGCAGTAAATTATGTGTATACCTAATAATAATGTAGCCAATTGAAGCCACAAAGGAGCTACATTAAGAATTATTATGAACTATTGTAGTATGTATGATTGTTGTATTTATGTATAGTTATAGATATTTAACGTAGTAGTGCAATATATAATCCTACTTTAGAACAGGTATCACATGGAACTGCTTCTGCAACGAAGTCGCTGCTGAACAAGATTAATTGAATACTGATTTCTTTAAAATTTATCAAATAGCTGTATACAATATTTCACCTACGAAAAGGTTTTGTTTTAAAGACTTCTTAAATAACAACAACCTACATTACGTTATCAATTACCTTACCACATTTAGTGTGTAGTGTACTGTATTCTATTTTACTACAAAACACGGATGCCAAATAATCCTCTCCCTTAATATTACAACCTTAATAGATGTATCAAATGTTTGTAAGTATACTTAGAGAGAGGCAGGAATCATTTAAACTTGTCTTAAGCCTATGAAACATCATATCTAACTTTAATGGACAATGGAACCTGAATGTTTAGTTTTAGACTGTAGCAATAATTATAAGAAGATGAGCAATATCAGCCACGCCGTGAAGTAAATCGGGTGCGATCCGAGCCAGGTTCTCATTTGCGAAATCACACGAGGGGAAAATGTGGATGACATATGCAGGCTGCTGGGTAAGTGGATGGTGGATGTTTACAATTCCGGCGGCCTGCTTCAGCTGAAGGTATGTGATGAAGCCATGCCTTAAGTTGTTACTTTGCTGAAGTACATCCATGTGATCTCGACCACAAGGTAAAGCTAACAGCATACAATGTTCTGCTTCCATCTGCAAATAACGACATCCATTTTAGAAAGACATTCTTGTGACAGATATTCCTTTGGCTGAAATATGGTTCTTATTAAAATATTGCACAAACCTGCATCTTCCTGGCTACACCTTCCAGTTGAGTCTGTTCCAAACGCATTCTCTGTGAGATTCTAAGAGGCGGGATGGATCCATCTGGATTGGATGGCAGTGAGTCTCGAGCAACACTCATATTCCCTGAGACGAAATGCATTTGACAAGCTGCATTGTCGTTCTTGAGCGCTAGTAACCCTTGCCACATGATCGGATATCGCTGCAAAACACAAAAAATAATTAAAATATGTTCTTACAAAGGAGTATCTTATTAAATAGCATTTTGCATTTAAGGAGTGTTACCTGCAAAAGCATGAGTAAAGAATCCCCTTGAGGTGGTACTTGACTCGCATGAGGCGGAGTTTGAACTAAAGTTTGCCGTTGGCGGTCATTGGAAGACGGAGCTTCAGCAGCTGGCAGTGGATGATGACCACTAGTATATCTTAAGTTATGAGCAGGGGGAGGACTGTTTCCTCGTCGAACGATCGCATTACCCGGACCTCCATAAGGACTTCCGATTCTTGGAGGTAGCTCTCGCTCAGCAGCGGCGGCCGCAACGGCAGCAGCAGCTACAACTGCTGATCGACTCTCGTATTGAGGTAAATATGATGGGGACTGCGAGTATGAAGGTCTTTCTTCTAAGTCAGCGTAGGGGTTAGAGAAAGTTTGTCTAAGATGAGGCGCTGCTTGAGGAGGAGCATGATGAGATGGAACTGGAGTAGGATAAAGAATTCTTGGAGCTCCAGGGTATACAGACGTAGCCATAGGAGACTCAGAGCCTCGTTGGTCACTAGGATGAGGAGACTGCAAATGAGGTGGTATTGCAAGATGGGGATGCATTTGCGGTGATCTGTCTCTGTCCATGATTGGCAACGCTGCTCCACCCTTGTGTGGATCCATGGCAGATTTGCCATCAGGAAGTTGGGGTACTTTGTCATTGGGTCCCACTCGAAGTGCAAACGGAGAAGACTGCCCTGATGATATTGCTCCTCCAGGCCCTGCAATAGTTACTGGAATAAAATGAGGTGGGTACACCATTTGATGTCCTCCCTGATTTGGAATGTACTGTGATGACTCTGGTCGAACATGCTGAGGTAGCATACGTACTTCTCCCTGGAAATTAATAATTATTTGCTAATTAGAACATTGAAAAACATAAACTTAGAAAACACTTTTACAGACTAACTACAAAAACTTATCTTCAATTTAAAATTAATTTACAACCAAATAATCAGCCAACAATCTAATATCTAAACGAAAACTCATTGCATTTCATAATATAATTTTTAAAATAAATGACTTCTACCAAACTACTAAATTCTAAAGAAGCTAGAAAGCGGTTTTCAATATAGATTACATCTAATATTACTTCACAGTTTGTTAACTAAATCAGCTTGAAGATGAAATTACTTAAAGGGTACACCAAATTTGGTCACATAACTAAACATACATGCAAGGCATGTTAAGAGGGATTCCCATAAATTCTTTTGATGCGTTATTTCCAGCTTCGTTAACGAAATTAAAAAGGAATTGACTACAACACAGTTTTGCAAAGGGGCACATCAAATACAGAATAATCTACAATAAATACTATCATCACAAACGCAGTTAGCAAGAACTGTCGTACGATGATCGTACCTGGCCACCATGAAGAGAATAAGGAGTTGGAGGTGAAGCAGAGGCTAGATTTTGAATTTGATTAGCGAGAGTAGGAGTATTTGAGGATGAGTTATTAGTGTTAGTGCTCAATTTATTTTGGATGTGATTAGAAGAAGGTGTAGCCAAATCCAATGGATTATCATCCTAAAGATTATTACCAATCAAATACGAATAAGTCTCAGGACCCCAATTACATACTTTATAAACCCACACTCCTACACAAGAATAGTAGCCCCATATCCCATTTCTAATCTCTGAATGCAATTAAATTCTTAGTAATTAAATTGATAACTAAAGAGCTAATAATCGTAAGTAATAACTTACCATTGAAGAGTCAAATGAAATTGGTTGATGATGAGAAATAATTCTTTGTTGCTGAGTAGACTGCGGTGGATTTTGTTCGTGCTGTTGCGGAACTCGGCCAGCTTTGGGACTGGGAGCTGCTGTTTGAACAACACTTCCACCAACATCGATTCTTGGAGGTTGTGAAGGTCCCATAGCCTCCTAAAGAAGTTATGAAAAGAATTAGGATTAGCGACCAGGTATAGTAAATTCCACTTCCTGGTAACAGGCTCACGAGTATACGGCACATAATTACAAATGAGTAAAACATTTACCTGAACTCTGGCAATAGGAGCCCCTTCAGCACATCTTCTAAACAACTCTTGTTGGGCTTGATGTTGTTGATGCTGTTGATGAGTCATTGGAGGAATTTGTGTTGTTGGAGAGGAGACGACAGCTCTAACAATAGCACCACCAGGAATAGTAGGTCCTCCGGTCGAGGTTAATATTACATTCGAATGAGACTGAATGATGGTGGCCTTTCTTTGCTGCTGTTCTTCCAGCACTGTATTTATTTTCGTTATTGTGGTTGAACCCGGGATTTGCGGAATACGAACCAACTGAGCCTGGACTGGAGGACCATGTGATGGACTCGGTGGGGGTCCTCCAAGTTGTTGCTGCGTTTGATGTGGACCAGGCCCTCTCATGATAGGTCTCATTTGCTGTTGAGCGTCTTGTGGTCTCACTAAAGTCATATGATACGCATTTTGCTGCTGTTGATGTGGATGAGGTCCACTAGCTGACGTAAACACGGGTCTTTGCATTGCCATTGCGCCAGGTTGCTGTGATAACTGTTGCTGTTGCATGGGTTGATGCTGTTGTGGGTGCTGCATAGGACTAGAGCCAGGACCCATTGGAGCTTTAATGTGAGATAACACATACGTAGAATTTGTGGTTGTGGCCACAGAAGAGGCCCCAGTAATTGAAGTATGCACAGTAACAGGCTTTCCTGTATGAAAAGGCCCAGAAGATGTGTAAATGATGGCAGCTTTTGAAGCAGGATGAGCGGCTGTTGAAGGTGCAGTGCTCTGCATGACAATTGTCTGTTGCTGCTGTCCAGGACCTTGTTGTCCAGGTTTTGGACCTTGTTGTTGAGCCTGTTGTTGCATATTTTGCATGTACTGACTCAAATTCTGCTTTTGCTCGTGTTGTTGGAATTGCTGCATTTTCTGTTGTTGCATTTGTTGGGCTTGTAAATGCTGTTGCATGAGCTGCTGCTGTTGGAATTGCTGTTGTTGTTGGGCCAACATGGCAGGAAGTCCCTCGTTCTTCTGAATAGGAACTTGGCGAAGCCCTTGATGCGGTGGTCCTTGCTGCTGCATTGACTGTGGCATCGGTAGCTTTTCCAGCACAGTGGGCCGTTCCATAGCTTTGCTTATTATTTCTGCAGCTCGTGCTGCATGACCCATTTGTAGCATTTGATGAGGTAAAAGATGAGTTTGCCCAGGCAATGGAACATATTGCCCTTCTTCACTCTGTCTCACCATTGGCATCAAAATTCCAGTTTGAGGATCTATTAATGTTTCAGTTTCCGATCCCTCTTTTTTCTCTCCAGGTGCACCAATGGGCTTAACTGCAACTATGGTTGCCTTACTGTCCACAGATGAAGGTGTTGGCGTTAGAGTTTGCCGAGGAGAACCATCTGGCTTTGGAATGACTTTAGTGATGGATGCAGATGACATCAAATCCTCCGCAATGGTATCTTTACTGTGAGATCGAGTACGTCCCCGAAGGGGCATTCCGTGAGGGGTCAATGGTGAAAACTTAGGCATGGGTACCACAGGCAGATTTACAACTGTTTCGGATGGTTCTTCGAAAGGTTGGAAATTCTTGACTACATCATCAATGGTATCATCTAGTGTAGATCGGGTTGGAGTTGGTGTTGGAGTCTTTGATCCAATTGATGGAGAAATAGACGGCAAATTAATTTTGAGTGGTGGACTGGGCAC
>JAQFYC010003685.1:0-19861 GCA_034694165.1 Tomocerus mixtus
ATATAAAACATAAAGAATATCTTAACAATGAAGTTAGTCTACAATCTAGCAGCAAGCAACCATCTGTGCAGAAATATTTGCTGCATCTGTAAGTATAAAGCACAAGAATTGTATACCTCTGTATAAAATATGCATATGAATTGCGTACATTAGTTATAAGCAAGATGGAATGGCACTAACTAATCAAAATGTAATTGTTATCAAAGGCAGGCGTTAAGAATGTAGACTATAGCTGGTATTCTACTTAAATTTATATGTCTAAAGAAGCAAAGACACTTTACATTATAATATTTACTATATATGTGTAGTACATACCTTAAAGTAGTAAATTCTAGTTCTTTTCCCTGTGCACTTGGTATTTATTACTGTACTACAGTATCTGTAATATTATTGTTAGCTTGTGCTATCCTCTATATTACATACATTATGCTGGACTGGAATGGAATGGAATGGTCTCTATAAAATTGCATTCAGAATTTACTCATTGTCAGTTCAGTTGTACTTGTATCGCAAATTAAAGCAAAATAGTGGTAGAAGAAGAAGGTATTACAGTATAATGAGTAGCTATAGTAAGTACATACGTAATTTTATAGGTAGTAAGTATGTAAGCAGCATTAGTTAACTAAAGTTAAAGTTAAGTTAGCTAAAGCTTAAGCAGATAAATAAGTTATAGTTAAGTAGTAGCTACCTATAGGTATTCTATTTATTATAATATGGTTAGTTGGTGGTGTGGGACGGTTGGACGGACGGAGGCAATGCTAATAATAATAATGATGTTCTCGTTCTCACGAAATTCCCACACTAGAGATATACTATTATTGTTGAGTCTGTGTACAGTACAGTAACTAACAATAAGTAAAGTAAGCACTTATATAGTACATAGTACATAGGAGAAGAGCCTTAAATGCTAAACTACTCGCTCGTAACTAAATACTATGGTAAGTCTCAGTCTCACTCGAATCACAGTTTAGTTTACTTACTTTGCTTTGCTCACGTCACAATAATAATACTTTGACTTGACTTGGTTTGCTTTTGGCTTGGATGAACTCACTTAAATGTTGAAGCTATATAGCTTCTATATATAATATAATGTACAATAATGTAATTTAATGCAATGTCGACTGTTTGCAGTTTGTGGTATGATTATTGAATAGGAGTTAGTGCAGTTCGTCGTAATTGTAAGTGATATATATTCTCATCATTCTGTGTATGTATGTATGAATGTATGTATGCAAGCAAAAGGAGAAAAATCACTTACATTTCCATTATTGCACATTAGTGCTTATTTATTTATATTGTTCGATGCAATCGTTCCTTGTTCTAAAGCAAATACAATAAACTACCTATTATCTGTTTAATTTAGTCTATAGGAATGTAAAAGTGCTAATCATGTAACAAAAGTACTCTGAAACTTTTATAAGTAATTACCAGAAAGGTATAATAGATATATGTAGAAGAAGTGTATAAATATAAGAAATATGCTCATTAATGCATTTTACAGGAACTAAATATGTAATAAAGTAGCTTCAATTATTACACAAATCTTCTTGGGAAAACACTGCTCAATACTGTGCAGGTGGATACTACTTAATATCTATTGCCTTTTGGTAATCGTAATCGTATTAGGTATAATTACCTAATCATTTTTGTTAGTTGGAAGTCTTTGCACAAGGATTCCTCTAGAAATATGAACAATTGGGCAACTTCGCCACACTCTACATCGAAAAGGTGCAAACTAGTGGAATGGACTGAAGCTGTCAAATTATTGCATATTTTGTCGACCTTTTGACTCCAAAATATCTGTTAAACAATGTGAAACAATACTATTTTCGGTTTCGCTAATAATTACACGGTAATCGAAATAAGCTTAAAAACTAAGCTAAGCCAACTAAGCTACCTAAGATTTTATAGGTGGTTATGGTTCGGATATGGTTCCTATTTTTGAGCTAAAATGCCCTTCTCCAGTGTCTATTTTCATTGGTATGCATTTAATTATATTTAACTTTGTATGTGGACAGAATTGGTAGTCATTTATTAATTATCCAGGCAAAACTTGTGTACCCAGCCAAGAGGGGATCGCTATAAATATGTACACATAGGTGAAGAATTCTCACTTTTTTTAATCAAAAATTGACATTTATATTCCAAATCCTGTCGAAATCACATACAGATACATTTTGCTTATGTACACAAGCCAGCCTCGTATTTCCTGCAAGCAGCATAAAATAGAAATGTGTAGAATGTTAGTTCTTATTAAAACAATATAAGTATAGAAACTGTTCTAAATAGCAGATATAAATTAGCAAGGTCCATGAAAGCAAATAGCAAAGTAGTAGGTGTACATTCAAACTCAGACATTCAGTATTAGTAAAGCAATAAGTAAGTAATACCAAGCAAGAGTCAAGTTTACTTGAGCTGAACTGTGTAACGTAATGTTATGTAACGTAAGTGTAAGGCGTAAGAAGTCTAAGGTAACATAACGTCTCCTCTATAATATCCCATGGCAGGGCACGCTGGAAGAGTTCAACAGCCTAAAGGAGTTAAAGAGTTGAATAGTAGCAGAAAAAACTGTTGCATCAAATTCATGCAATGCAATCTATACATGTATTATCCTTATATGTATACATAACATACACGTGTATATACATAACTGGTACTATTAGTAAACTCTTTTTTACTATTAGTGAGTAAGATGTGTGTGTATTGCGTAGTAGTTAGTATTAGTAGTACTCATCCGTATTATTGTGTATAAAACAAGTACACATTGTAATAAATAGTCTCCGTATACACTTCAGTTCATTTCACGTCATGTCAGTTCGGCTGCCTTTTCGTTCTTCGTCTCTTAGTATTAGTAATACACATTATTACTCTTCTGCTGTTGTTCTGGGCTGACTGCAAGCTCCACGAAGAAAGAAAGAATACACATTTAAAAGGTAATAAGATAAGACTAAGACAAGAACCAGTCAAAGTCTTCAATCTACAATTCTACATACATATACACGCATACAAACAATACACACTACTATTTAGTACATGAAATGAAATTTATCCATACTTATCAACATCAACTTGGATGTTGGATGTTTAATGTTGAAATTGAATTGAAAGCGAAGCATATCCAAAGCCAAAGTCAAAGTCAAGCGACCAAACAAAGCGAAACTATCTAGATATTAAAAAGATGAAGATGAGTCTATTCTGCTGCATGTACTATTAGTACAGTAAAACTTAAAATTAACAATCTGTGTAAACCTTATAGCTTCTTCATGCAAACCCCAATGCAACTACTATAACTCCTTTTCTCTGTAAAGAATCTGTTTAATGTGGCGAAATATTTAATAGAGATCTTCTAGCATAAAGCATAATCTGGCTTGGGCTAGTCTGCCAAACTTAAACTAAACTTAAAGATATTTTCCGTGGATTCGCCTGCAAAACTAACCTAACATGCAATGCAAGCAAACTATAATTTCAATTTCAAGTGCTTTTGGTTTGGTTTGGTTTGGTTGAGACGAGAATTGCAATTTTTTGCACACAGTATGGTTTGCATGGTGTTATAATAATATTATTAAGACTTTTAGTACTCGGAAATCATGAAATATTTGGCTAGGCTTGGCCTTTGTAAGGATTTAAGTGTATAAGCACTTGTATAGTGTGTATACCTATGTAAGGGAACGGAACAAGTCAGTTGGGTTGGCTTTGGCTTTGGCTTATTCGTATTCTAATCTTTATAGCGGTTGGTTCGGTTGGTTTGGTTTCATTGCAAAAAAGCAATAATAATATTATGATAAAGTAGAACTTGACTAAACTGGACTGGATGTTACAGATGTGACGTGATGTATATAAGCTAGCCTTAAAATTATACGCAACTAAAATGAGCTTAGGTATTTATGTATGGTAGCTGAGTATCTATACATGTGTCGTAGTCAGTGATACCTACAATGAAAAGTGGACCAGGCCGTTTTGTACAACGTTTTTTTAAATTGACATTAAATACCTGGTTCCAGATTTTTGAGCACAAAGATAATTTTTGTAAAGATTACAAATAAAAATGGTTTGATAGCGGATTTTTAGCCTATTTTTGCATATGAATCCTAGGAAAAAATTCTTTTGCACAAAATATCTTCGTTTGGGTTAGCATTGCCTACTACATAATGAATGCATGCACGTTATATTGGTATTGCCATGCGGTTGGACAAAAGTGAGTATGTAATACGGAAACAAAAGGGAATGCAATTTCAAAGAAAAGAAATGCAAGGTGAGTGTAAGTTCGTTATTTTCGTAACTATTATGTACGTAGGCAAACTAAGCTAAAAGGTGTGGGCAGTAAATTCTACAGGGAGGAAGAGATTCGCCAAAACAAGATTCTCTATTCTTTATGTCTGTACACAACACGTATTGCTCTTGTATAATGATTTTATTGCTTGGCTTAGCTAAACTCTGTAACAAGATGAAATATTTGATTATTAACTGCAAACACTTAATAATAACTCTGTTACACAGGTTTTTCCAAGTATAGAACATTGTATACATATTTATTATTACTACTTTACTGCTGTGATGAGTTATTTTTATTTTGCTGCTACCATTTATAGACTTTATAAGATAAGAATGAGTGAAGCGCAAAAATTTATATTTAAGTAGATTGAAAGAGATGAATTGAATTGCTAACTAACTGACTTGTTGTTGTACTGTTCAGTTTCAGTTCTACTGTAATTGTAATGTATGTACTTACTTATGTGCGTATAAAAATGCATTTAAGGAAGCTTAAGATAATTGTAAATTGTACATGTAAAATGTAAAGTAAGGAACGAGCGGACGGAAGGAAGCGTTGATTTAATTCTTAAATGTGTAGTAATAGCTAGAGAAGAGAATTAAAAAAATTGGCAATGCATAAAAAGACTGTAGGTAGAGTAATACAATGGAAGATGTACCTATTTTACAGGACAATGCAATTCAGCCAACGCAAAATGTTAAGTATTTAAAGTTTAAACTACTACGTGTGCTCTGTCAACCGTAGAGGACAATAGAACACAATAACTAATGCAATACACAGAATACACTAACATTACTCTATGCAGTCTAGAAGTAGTTATACATAATATTTTATGTACTATTGTATAAAATTGGATAGAGAGCAGAGCACAGGTAGTTAGTAGTTTTAGTAATTTGTCAACTATGTACCATTTCCTCGAACCATTTAACGACAAGATCCAAAAACATTATTTAGCAATGTTTTAGCTAAAATAGCAGAATACCTACTATATCTGTATATGAAAATATTAATATCAAATTAGCTTTAGCAGAACCATTTCGTTTCCAAATGCCCTGGAACCCAAAATATAACATATTTATTGAATTAAAGGTCAAACCTATCTAATTGATATTTCCTACAGAAAAAAAATCCTGAAACAATTATTTTTGGGTTGGATTGTTGGTTCATCTATTTAGTATAAAAATTCATGGTTCGGTAGTAAATGATAAACGAATATATACAATTAACAATTTATGATATTTTAAAAAAGGTTTGTCAAAAAATCTACATAAAACAACATTGTGGTTCATGTATAAAATTTTAAGTCCTGTGTCATCATAAGTTTTTGAATTTTTATTATATTGCATTTTTGAAAAATGATGGCTAATCGAAAAAATAAGGTTTAAACGACTAATTTCTAGTTTTGTTTATGGTAAAATAAATTTGCAAAGTTCGTAACGAATATATTTCTGGGCTTTGCAAAATAAGGTTGAGCAGAATAGCCCCAACTTTGACGGACGCTAGTTTGGTTAGCACCCCACACGTAGACGTCTAAAACGATCTTCTTTCTTGGCTTGGACAATGGAGAGCCAGTACTTACATTTACTATTACAGTTCCTTACTATTCGGACTTCTTTTTAATGTAGTTAGTTACTAATGTGATGTGATGACTGTCTTTTTAGCTTCCATTCATCAACCAGCAACCGTCTGTCACTCTTCCCTCAAATCTCATTTCTAATGATAAATTATGAAATAGCAGTAGGCAGCTATAATATATTACATTTCCCGTCCCGTCCGTCCTCCTCATTTTATTCCTTTACGGATGCAGTAAATATTCTTGCACCGTGCCTTACATACTTCATTCTATTTTACATATTTATTATCATTCATTTCAAAGCCAGATTAAAACGATAGCTTCAGTAGTTAAGAAAGAGTGTCGTAGGAGAGGACTGAGGACAATACTCGTACAAGTACATTTTTACATAAATACTTATGCCGACTAGAAATTACATAATATTTTGGCACACAGTTATCTTTATCTTTTAACTTGGATATAAATCGTTAAATCCATTTCGTCTGTGAAGGCAAATGGTGACATTGCACTGTAAAGCAACAACCTTCCTCATTATCGCCGATTTAGGCCCCTATTGTCCTCCTGCATCTAGTTAAGTATGATTACATATGATTTTGAAATCTGATTCGACAGTGAATGTCGAACCAATTGTTTTCACATTAGATTTACATTAACAGCAATTTTATTTTTATATCATACAATATTTGCAACTTGTACGATTTTATTATATTGAAAATGTACATAAATTAAAAATGTGCCTGTTTTCGCAAGCTTATTCTTTTCAGTTTACGTAGCATACAGGAATATCAATGCAGGTGCCCGATATTGTAGGTACAATAACTTTTAGCTACCTCTCCTTAGAGTTGTGAATTTTTGGTAAACTCGGCAATAGAATCTGCATTTCGTGGTTATACGCATGTACCTATTAAAGATGCTCAAAATATTTAAAAGCTTAACTTCTACTTCTGCTTGTGGTAGCTGCCATATTTTCCTTGGAAAAGTGATGTACCAAATTTCTCGCAAGGTTTAAATCAAAGTTTAATGTACAATGTTTATGATACGGAGCAAACTATTTTATTAACAATAAACGTATTCGCATGATCTTCTTGCGTCATCCAATCCCAAGAAAGACACAATGACATTTATTTATTTAAGCAGGGAATGCAGAAGCAATTCCACCTGGGTGGTTAGACAACTCTGTTAGATTTACAATTGTATTCCCATGTAGAATATGAATTAAGTACACATTAAACACTTGTATGTTGTATTGTAAATAAGAACATACTTATAAAGTGTAGGTGGAGTGATGTACTGTGTCCTTTAGATTAGATTGATGGATTTTTGGATAAATGACAGTTACACGGAAAAAGACAGACCAGACGTACACGTAAATGCAAATTTGTAAATGAATATTAAGGAAGGACATTGCATTGCATATGCATGAAGATTATTTTATTCTAACTATGTATGTACATACAACTTGGGTAAATATATTTGCTGCTGAACTTTGTATTACATACTACAGAAAATTTCGGTATTAAATTTCATTGACATTTCGTACGTTAACAAGCATAAGTAAGCGAACATGAATATCATACATCTACATCTGTTGCACTGTACTATATAGTTGGACTAGATCTTTAATAGATAATATCTGTAAATTGTACAAAGTACAACGCTAATGCAAAAATCACATGAGGTGTGTTGTGTTGTCTACGTGGGCACACAAAAGTAAATTACTATTAGCACATGCCAGAGATTTACATGGATTTCTAATAAAAAGTGACAAGAACAAGATATTGCTAATGTAAATGTGTAAATGTAAGCAAGAAGACCAAGAACAATACGACTGATAAATAAAATAGATATTTTATATGGATTTGTATCTCTTATCTAGAACTGCATGTTTTACTAAAAGTACGAGTAGAAATTGTTGTGTATGTAGAAAGAGAAAGAAATGAGATTTAGATTGGGACGGATGTGCATGGATGCGATTTCTTTTGCTTTAATGCTTTGCTTACGTTAGATTTGCTTTGATTTGCTTTTGGCCTAATTATTTTTGGCAAAAACAAATATCTGATCATAGAAATAAAAAGTTATGTTTGCAAAGCCTATACTTGTGCTACTTATAGATTTGTATTCATTTTATGCATTCGACAAACATGGATAGAGTACAGATACTTTACAGTTAAAGTTAAAGAATACCGCACTGCGCCACGGTACACGATACAAATGCGTGGACAATAATAGTTATGTTTGTAGAGAAATTATAATTTTGTAGCACAACTTTCTTTGTCAATTTACGAGAGATCTCAATCTGATCTACCTAATCACTTAATGGGATTTTAATAAATTGGAGTCCAAAAATATTGACTATTTTCAGAAATTAACAAGTCGTAAAGTTCTTCGCTTTCTATATTTTCCATTTCCATCATTCGATATTATGAATGTGACATGACAATTGCAATTGAATCTTCAATCAGAATTTTTAATATATGTTTAGTATTTAGTTTTCTCATGATATTAGTAGATCAAAATGTAGAATGTTTCCTGTTCTGTTACAATTTTTAAAATGAAAGTTTTCCTTTTATTTATATTTAAAATGTTACCAACTAATACGTTGTAGAACTATCGGAGTTCGATAAGTTCGACATCTCTATGTTTTGCAGTTTTTATAATTTGTTTCAGCAATTTAAGCCATTATTTGCGACCACAATACAAACCTAAGATAATTATTGCCCTAGGGAATCTTAATTTGGACTTTTTTTGTGAAATACATTTTAAATTGCATGTAATTTTAATTTTGTACACAACACAGCTTCTGTGGGTTAGATATACATCATAAGCATGCAAAATCGGCTACAGCAATAAAAATGACCTACAATTGATATGCAAATAGCTGAATTCGCATAAAAGCTTTCTTTTTGCTGTTGCCAATGTAAGATCCGCACACTAACTAAGTGGAGCCACTAATTGCCATAATTATTTGCTTATATTATACACGGCTTTTTTAGCAACTGACCTTGCATATAAGGTTTGCCAAAATTGACACAGTAGTAAGTTATTACAAAAATGTTGAAATAATGAATTATTTTTAATTATTATAAATTAGGTAAAGAAAACCAAAAAAAATATTTTGTAGTTTTTCTATTTGATGCAATAACTTTAGCAAATTGAGGGAATGTACTGTACAAACTTTTAGTACATTCGTTACAAATTGTAGTATTTTTAACAGTTGTATTTAGATATGCATTTGTGTCTCATGTTCAATAATCCATAAGTATAATTGACAGATATGCTAATATTTAATTAGATTAATTTTGTGTAGATAATTAATTATTACCTGTAAACATTTCTTTACGTTTACATGACTGTATGACTTTATATCTATATTTAATCATAAAATTACTACTTAACTACAGATATTTCGAAACATTGTTTACTGTACTGTAATTTAGTATACAAATTATACTGCGTTATGTAAGTAAATACATAAATAAAGATTCCGTTTTCTCATCAGGTACTTTACCTTAAGTTATAGCTAGAATATATTTGATAAATAACACTAAAGGAATGACATATCTTGGAAGGAAGTCATTTTTCTTACCGTAACAATATACCTACTCGCTCATATTACAAATATATAAGCCTGATAGATTGTTAAGCACCCGTCACATTCACAATCCACATCACATAGCTTATCGCAACTGCGACTTTAGCCGCAAGTCCGTTTCTCCATCTGTTTATTTAACTTCAATTAAAGTCCAATTACGATATGAATGCTAAACAAAGTCGTGCACAAAGAATGATGCATGTGCCGAGATTAGATTTATTTACGCGATACCAAGCAGATTCTACTGAAATTGCAATACGTCAAACATAGAAGCACAGTTTCTGCTAAATAGATACTATATGTATGTATGTATCATCTTCATCTTATTTTTGTTATAAGGATATTGGTATTTTAATCTTGCATCTGTATCTACCAAACATATTATGTATAAGAAAGATTTTGTTTCAGAGAAAAGAGAAGCTGTAATGGTAGTATTATGTTCCTGGTGCTTTTTGTTGGTGTTGGTGTTGTGCTATCAGTTTCCTCACTGTCTTTTACATAAATAGGCATTTCTTTCTTGTCAAGTCATTCCTTTGTCATGCACGATGGTTTATGACTTTCTTTGAGTGTTTATAGTATATCTTCCAGTATATACCTACTTATATTTCTTTAAATTGCAAATCATGTGTTTTCATCAGATCATGTAAGTAAGTAAATACTATTTTGCCATATAAATACATACAATAATGTAATTTACTGTATATTTGCATACTGAAATATTGAATCTCGCTTTGTTTATACTAAAATACGTTTATATTACAATTTCCATTACACTATTTGTATTTTCATGTTCCTAGGAATCTTCCTATGACATGTAGTATTTACTTACGTTTCTATATCTTTGTGTGCCATTAAGTATTGCGGTAATCTTTTACCTGATTTTGCGTTACATAAATTCTATCTTGTAAAGGTAAGATTGTATTATTGTATAAGTTACAGAAATTTTTCTATGCCAAGTCAAACTAACCAAGCCAAGCCAATAGCAATAGCGGCAAAGATTATTGCTATTGCGATAAAAGAGTCAGTTGTACTTATTATCTCCTTTCAGTTACTTAAACTTACTCTTCTGGTGTGGTACCGTGTTCTGTTGTGTTGTGTTATATTCAATTTCAATGTATTACATTTTATATGAACGAACTTTACCTACATATGCATAGGTAAAGTATATAATGCTACGGTACTTCCATATCTAAAATATTTATGTCTATTTAAATAGCGTAACATAATATCTTGCCATGCCACTGTCATGTCATGTCAGTAACTACTCCGAAATATATATTCATATAGTAAATCAGCCTTTTAAAGTATTATTTTAGAAGTGTGTACTATCTACGGCAGTAGAGATATGTTATGAAAATGTTGTTGGGTGGATGGATATGGATATTTTATTACAGAATTTACGACACGATATAAGACATGTATTAAGATAGGGAGCGATGCTTTAGACTGCTAAATCTAAGGTAAGTAGGCAAATATACAAAATAGATAGAGTAAATGAGTCAAGTAAAGCGAAGGAAGCAATGTAACTTTATAGCGCAATTTTATGCATACATTTTTACAGGGAGATTCTTATTTTATATGTACTGCGAAAAAAAAATCAGGAAGCTTATTCAAATGAAAAGGAATTTCAAATATTAAAGCTATGCATGATGTTACCTACTAAGCAAAAATTAAGATACCTTGTCTTAGAGAAAATAATATTATAAAATATGGATATTCCATGAAAAACAGTTCCTCTAATGTAGTTCAGAAAAATCTTCAATGAATTTCATATGGGCGTTATGCAACAAGGTTGAAAATAAATAAATTCAAAAGGCTATCAAAAATTGAATGTAAAGTTACAACTTTTAAAAAATGTTTTAAATAATAAATAAAAAATAAACTCATTTGAAGCCAAATTATACAGTAAAGATCAATATTTTTTAAAAAGGCTTGCTTTGGATAACGATAACATATAACTTGATATCACAGCAATTTTTAGTTAATTACATGATTAACAAACATTACATGTATGTACTAGTATGGAATCATATCAACCAGTACAAAGCTAACAAAATAATAGTTATGCCCAATGAAAACGTATTTTTGAAACGATTGCTGCTGCACGTAAGACCTACAGCACATTCACAAATATCCCTCGTGTTGCATTTTGCATTCTTTTCGCAATCTATTTGAAAGCCGGGTGCGTTTACGGATTTCTGTCTGTTAAACTCTTGCCATGGTTTGCAACTTCTTTTTGCTTTTAGACCACATTGATTATCCGTTTCATCATAAATCTGGTCGATCAGAAGTGTAGTAACGTCCATTGTGAACTTGAACTGCAAACAATCACACTTGCCACGATCATTACAATATTCAAGACTTCTTGCAAAACATATCCCAGACAATGGAGATGTAGCTGCATAAGTTATCACTTTGTCAAACAAGGACGTCAAAGTATCGTTATCAGGATTTTTCAAGATGGTTTCCCAAACTGGCTCCAAAATATTTTTATAATCATTCTTGCTACAATTATAGCCGTGGAAGGATGAGTTGGGGCGCAAAGTATGCTGATATAAGTGAGTTATGTTTAATTCTATTTGGCTTGTTTCTGGAAAATAAAACGATGCCATTAGCACCGTTAGAACATGAATTATAATCATGGTTGTCTCGATATCAACGTTTTAAGTTTCTGTGATAGATGAGAACTCTGGATCGAGATTATGCTCTGTAGTTCAATTTTGCTCGGAATTAACTTATAAATGATTCAGAAAAACTGAATAAGACCTTTATCCATCTGTTATATTGATTGGAGACGCATTATTCAAGTCAAAGTCCACAAAATAGCAGTAATTTTGTGGACGTTGACTGTTATTATTCAACATTATTTTGCACTGGGGACTGGGGACATGGTAAAATGAAACCATAGTAATTGGAAAATCTAAAGAAATGATGTCGAGGATTGCAATGAAATATTTTTACAAGCACAAACTTAAAATCTTGTCACATAAAACATGTTGCTAATTTATGCATAACCCTGTATAATATTATCTGTATCTGCCTGCATTACACGCATGATGTAATTGGGAGCCATCCATGCGAGCAAAAATTCCGTATTTCCGCCTTAACATGTACGATTACGATATGATGTGATTCAGCAAGCCATCGCTTACCAGAAGACATCACTAACTACAGATAATTGAATGAGTTTTATCCTGACTTGACATTACACTACTTTACTTTTTATATACAGTACAACAACATGTTCATAGTTCATACTTATTCATAATATCGAAACATCTTACTTTGTACAAAGTGTATTCGTATGTATGTCTCTAGGTAATATAGATATTTATAGCTAGGAAATTACACAGAGCTTCCAGATACTGTAAATGTAATTGTAAATGGCAAAATGCTAAATTCATTACAGCAATAGCAACAAAAATCCCATGAGAATCATCTTCAGTGTGTATTAAATAGTTAGCTACCTTACATTTTACATGACATGTTGTGTATAGAATATAAGTACCTACATGTAATTCCGAGTAATCTTATTGTTCATTTTATTAGTACAAAATAAATATCTTTGAGAACGTCTCTAGAATATGTGTTAAGGCTAAACCTTAATGCTTTTACATTACAGTTGCAGTACTAAATGGTACAGGAGAGATAATGAGTGCCGTAAATAGCAAATAGTATAAGTATGTGTGTAACTTAATGATTGTGAGTGAGTGAGCTTCTTTTGAGACTTTTAAATACTCATACACTTACAATCAGAACTTTATATGTAGACGCACAAGACTCTGTACACACGCTTCTTTAATTAGTGTTAGAAGTGCATATCGTCACCTACATCACAGTTTTTGCCTATATATTTGCATATAGTATTCATAATAATTGCGGGCATTTTTCCTTTATTGAGAAATTACTGTAAGATCAATTTTTCCAGAGGGAAATGGTTTTATGGGTTTTCTTGCAGAAATTGCATTAAGGACATTTATCTTCTATAGGGAAATGGCTGTGCCATTTGTCTTGTAAGCAGAATTGATTATCAGGGCATTTGTTAAGCAGAATTAATTGCACGGGAATTTGCTGTTAAAAGAAGTGGTTGTAAGGGTAAGGGTAGTTAAGTAGTTGTCTTGAACGTAAAATTAGTTGTAAGGGCAATATGGAATATAGGTGACGATATTTAGTACGATTTGTGGCTAATAATTATATGACACATACACACTAAGTATATCCTCTATAAATTGCTACCTTACTAAACTATGAAGTGATTATCAGCATCTAACACTTTAAGGACGACAAAGTATAGTTGTGTGAGTATGTACTATTTACTATAGCTCTTTCCTGAAGCAATGCGATTTTAGTTGATTGGATGAGGGAGGATGAGTTTAAGCACACATGGTAATATGATTTCCAACTATACAGATAGTAATACGTTGCTTTCTAAGCATGTGGTACTGATTTTAGTCGACTTAACTAAACTACTAACTGACCTCAGAATTTCCTTTGTTAATGAGGGAATTGCTGCTGGCTTGAATGTTAATGTTGAAGAGGACTTGATGAGTTTTAGCATTTTATTCCGTTGTTTATAATGCGCCTCTGTCTATCTCCGTTTTTATAGAGTATATTATAAATGTATAAATGTATGCACAATTTTTGCATTAGTAAAGAATAAAGACGTACTGCAATTTCTATGATATAAGTAGCTATTATCTGCAGCGTACAGTATGTTTTAGACTATAGTTAATGTTCATATAGTATAATATTTGTGTAGGTGTATGGAAACAATTGTAAAAAGTAGTTGGCTCGTCGTTATTGTTGATTGCATAATCTCTCGGATTTAAAATGATGTTCTAATGAGAGAAAAAAATAATTGACTTTTACAAAGTCCTTGCGTCTCGTACGCTTGTTTGTAATGAAACGGTATTTTTACTTAGGTATAGTTAAATGTGGAGTTACTATTTACAATTACAATGTTACGTTAGTAGTGTAGTAGTGTTTACACATGACATAATAGAATGAAGACGTCATCGAAGTCCTTTAAAGGAAACAGATCTGATTTTTATGATACAAATGCCTCTATTGACCTTTATAAGAGTTTATATGCAGACCACGTCTATTGTGTGGGTAAGTATTATGTTTGTTATACACATAGTTAGTATACATAAATGTCGTTGTTTGCATTACGGATAGATATTATATTCCACGTATGGAACTTATAGTTTACTGATCCCCTTTAAAAATGTTATTTGCTTTATCTAATACATAGTATAATAGTGAGAAAGAGTTTTGTTAGTTAACACACAGATAATTTCTTGAAAAATTAGTTGGAGCTTGACAGTTTTAATTGCTACAGTATTTTGCATGGCAAGGGTTGGGTTAATTAAGTATAGGTACGGAGACAAAAGCTATAGCAGTATTATTCGTTTAAGTAGAGACTAATTTGTAGGTAGCTAAATAGAAATCGTTTTTGAAGTGAACTAGCTTAATTGGCCTGACAAATTCATTTGTTTCCTAATCTACTAAATAGGTATGTACTAGATGAACTAAATAATTAAATTGCTCATTTAAGGTCAAAAGAAAATATAAGCCATAAAAACGTACATTTGTAATAAAGAAAAATATCTAATTGAGCATCTAATTTGTGGGTTAAATTTTTCACAGATTCCTTCAGAGAAATCTGATAATGAAATGTTTGGTGCCATCATTGGAAAACTAAACTTCAGCTAGTTGAGGAATGCTATTTATTTGCCGTGCGCTATTAATGTACCACGTAATACCTAGCTTATAAAAATATTGTCTCATCAATCAAAACTTTGTCTGAATTACTATAAAATAAATTATGGAGATACATAAATGTAAAATACTAGAAGATGAAATTTTTTAGAAGTAAAATTAATGCATAGCGTGTGCAGAGTTACCTATATAGTCTTAGTTAGTCGTATGCCTCACGTACAAATGATAACAAAAGTATTTTCAATTTTACTTTACATCACACACACACACGACACGACACTACAAGACACGACTGAATGAATGTGTTGTAAGTTGTAGTTATCGTCAGTGCATTAGTTAGACTTGGAATTAGAATTGTGCCTTTCTGAAGATGAATAATGTGACCTTAAACCTATTTGGCCAAACCCTTGCCTTGGTTGATGTGATGCTGCGGTGACCTGCAACATCAACAGCAATATACAATAGATTTAATTGATAATTATTCCCTTAACCTGACCAGCACACTTCTAGTTAGTCAAGTCAAGTCGCTGTACTCTACTCTGCCCATCTGACTGGTACTGGTACACGTTCATTGTTCATCCTCATCTTTATACTAATTGCCAATTGCATTTATCTCTCTGCGTGAAGTGTGGTTTGCTTTGCATTGCATTATATATATTTTCTATGTAGTGTGTACAATCATATTAACATTTTACAGATATATATTTTAAGTATCTGCATATGTATTCGTGATATTCACTGATAATTCAAAGGGACACGGGTACCTAAATTATGGTTATTACAATATATACTATAATAAATGGATTAGAACATTATTAGCAATGCAAGGATATGTATGGAAAGACTAACAATGAATGCAGATTAAAAAGTGAACCCAACATTCAAATTATGCACTCATACTGTAATACCAATTTAATTGTGAACTAAATTGCTGAATTTCAATTAAAAGTGACTTTTTTAAGGAGTACTCTTCAGTAAGAAATTAAGAATGGTAGTTTAGAATTTTTTCTAATTAAGAACAGGAACTTTTAGGACTGCCCTGTATAACAGTACAACTTGAATCCGAGAAATGAACTATTTAAACACAAAAATGAAAATTGTAAAGGCACAAAACAGTTAGAAATATGCCTGAAATTGCAAAAATATGCAAAATTAAAGGATATCGCATATATTTGTTCCCTATGTACTTAAAACTTCAATCTTAAAAAACTCTGTTCTGAGAGTGGAATTAGTTTACATTTCGATACATATCCGAGTCATGCTTAAAAGGTTAGGCTCAAATAAGTTATTGAGTATGTTGTGCATATTCCTTGTCAGTTGTCAGTGTGTATGGATGTGTTCTGATACAATGGTATACTGTACCAACGTGATTTCGTTGTTTTTCATTTGATTCTTTTATTGCGATTAAAATTCGAGGAATAGCATGCATTATCTTTAGCTCGTGTAGCCCTATTACCTATTAAAACTGAAAACACTCGTTGAAAGTCAACACTAAGCCCATTGTGCACACGAAGAGACATTTGTTTACGAGAAAATTACATTATGTAGCTGTTGTTCATGTTCAATAAACTACCTGCGCGGCTTTGCTGTCTTGGCATAGCCCAACCATAGTCTACAGTCTACATGGTCAGATAATCTCTACCAAATATAATATCATTGGAGTTGAATGCGAGTCGAGTGTGGGCCAACGAATAAAAAGTATTCATGCATTACAAATTGCGGTTTCCTATAACTTTCTGCTACATTTTAATGTTTTTAATATATGCAGGCAGATTAGCATTGGTAGATTCAATTGGCAGATATCTTTACAGTGCAGTAGAATATAGGTAAGCACAAGAATTTTAAGGCTGACACAGGAAAAGGAGAAAACCAAACGAAACGAAACCACTTCGTCGACTTAGGAATAAGAATCAGCAAGTGTACCATGTCATAGTCACACTCGTAGTAAAGTGAAATACAGTCATAGTCAAGTCTGGTCCGTATGTTCATGTTCAAACGTTATTTACGATTTTGTCACAATTTCTTAATGGAACTACGTAGGTATCTGTAAGGCTGCGGTAAAGTAACATACATATTTTGCGGCACGGGTTGTTACAAACGACGAATATTGCTTTAGAAATGTGACTATAGTGTAGATATACTATGTATATAAGTATGGTGCAATTTAAACTGAAATCACTTGCTTAAGAGAATTATCTTATTAAGTACTTATTGAAAATGTACTATCGGAAAATCTTAAGAATGTTAATTCGTCAAAGCTTGATCTACAAAGATGTAATTACCTACTGCGAACCTGTATGCATACATGTTTAAATATTAAAAATTAAGAGATAAATAAAATGTAAATGAATTTAAATACTTAAATCCATTGCTCATCTGTAAAAGCGTTTTAAACAGTATTACATTCATATTTTTCATGTTTCATTTTCATGATTTCCATTTACCTCAGATAAAAATCAGTATAAATGCCCAGAATACGAACGTTTGTAAAGTTTTAACCTTTTCATTTTCAGAGAAATATTTGGCTCACCATGATTTCATGTGTAGCAAAATTTTTAATAGGAATCACTCTCTCATCATTTTCCATTACATTAAATACGTTATAGGTGTTACTTTTGGTGATATTAAGTTATGGGATGCGACAATCGTGTCGTTACTTAGTCTCTGACCATGAAACTGAGACTTTGCTGTACTTTTCCTCTGTTCAGACGCGTATAATTGTGTGAATTTGATGAAATAGGTTAGTAAGTAACGTTGTGTTGATAAATTGAAGATGCTGTACATTAAACTTTATTGTAAATGCACACTTGGAGTTGGGTTTGAGATGCATTTGCATTTACATCTTGTCATATTAACTGTTCAACATGGCTAGCAATATTTAGTGGTGAAATAACAATGAATCACCAAAGAGGAGACATGGACAAGGCGAATTAATGTTTATCCATGTTTTCAATTGCAGAAACTTATTATAAATGTCCTATACTACAATACCTTTGCGTATCACTATATATCGGTATAAAGTTTCAATTATAAAATAATTAATGAGCTTTAGGCTGTATCTGTATTTATGAGTTCAAAGTTCCCCCAAGATCAGCATGCTGTATGACATGTAATAATGATTTATTTTGAATTATTGTCCTCTTCCTTCCATCTATGTCCATTCTATGCTAATTTGATGCTAATGTAAATGTTCAACAAGCCATGTGCATTTCCTAATGGAAAAAATCATTACAACTATACCTATGTATAATATCGAACAGAATTTAAGGGCAAGGCAAGACAAGGCAAAGTATCGCAACCTTTGAGTTTACTCGATCGACTTACTAACACAATACGAAACTAATACTATGGTAGTTAGCCCCAGTTCCTTTTGTCCTTAAGCCATAATTCATGATTTTTATGGAAAAATCTCACAAGTTACTAGATGAAATTACAATTAGAAATTATAATAACCGCCTTTCAAAGTTGAAGCTAATAATTAGTCCTAGACAAGACTCTCTATACATTATTGTACATATAAAAACTCATAGTTAGTAATTAATCACTTTACAACAAATACCATTTGACATGGCATATGAGAAATGCCAAAGAAATTGCATCCGATTCCATAGTTAATAAAAAAAATCTTAATATTATGCGTATAAGTACCGTTAACTAAGGATTTTACCAGGAGAATATGCTACACAACTTATAATATAATCCTTATGGCAGACTTACGGCAATTTAAATCCCCTCCTTTGCCTTGTATTCGTTTCCGGCAATAATACAGCATACCTTTAGCTACAATTAGCGTATACACTTATTATTGTCTGAGAATGTGAAAGATAGAAAGAAACAACAATTCCTTTTTCCTATTACGAGAAGTATGTATTACAATTTACAATTCAATTGATTTGAATAACTCTATAATGCACAACAGTATGCAGTTTGTTTATGAATTCATTATGACGTCTACACTCCATAAGAAAAGCCATGTAATTGTGTTACATGAGACAATTAGTCAGTTATTATTAAATTAGAATTATTTTTATTACAGTTTACTTTGTATAGAAACTATATTACGATGGCAAATTGTCTTCTATCAATAGTATCCTGTCATAATCATAAACTCAAGTTAACATTTACTATTCTATTGTATTATCCTACTGCACTGTAGTCTCTTTATGCTTAACAGACTACATATTTACGTATTATATATATGTATCCATTATATTGACAAGAGCTAACAAACAACAAAACACTTAATAAACATACTGACGTTAGTAGAGATAAGTATACGATATTAATTCCTTTGTACTATTATGTACTTCAGTAAGATTGCAGATAGCAGCAACTCATTAAACTTTAAACAACCTTATTAATGAAGAATATCACACGTAAGGCTAAACTATTACCGGAATTGACAACACCCAGTCAGTTCAATTGTATCTTGTACATATATGTATATGCTTTCTAGGCATATTAGTAATATAAAGACTTTGTGTTACAATTTGCAATATTTTATGGTTTTTAGTCTCATTGTATTAATGATTATAAAATAAAGTAAGCCATAAGCATAGCATAACTAATATCCTTTATTATTGTTATGCATGTAAATTGCTAATGACTAAATGCATATAAATGCACAATTTACAGTGAATAGTTAAGTTAAACTTGAATGTAATTTCCGCTATTTTGTATGAAGAAATAATACAAGCATGCAAAG